>JAEANM010026263.1:0-10776 GCA_017656035.1 Myanophis thanlyinensis
TATCCTATCCTATCCTATCCTATCCTATCCTATTGTATTCTGTTCTTACTTATATTCCATTCTTATTTCTATTCTATTATTTTATTCTTATTTCTCTTGTCTTCTAATTTCTATTCTATTCTTTTATTCTCTTCTTTTTTTTATTTCTATGCTATGCAATTCTTATTTTTATTATCTTCTCTTCTAATTTCTCTTCTTTTATTCTCTTTTCTTCTTATTTCTCATCTTCTCTTCTCATTTCTCTTCTCCCCTCCCCTCCCTATTCTATTCTATTCTATTCTATTCTGATGCTGCAGGAGGTTTAAAACAGGGGTCTCCAACCCCCTGGCCACGGCCCACTATCAGGCCCTGAGCTGTTCAAAACCAGGCCGCACAAGCAGTGGCTGAGCACATGCACCCTCGCTCCGTTTGCATGAGTATTGTGTGTGTGTGTGTGTGCAGGCCGCTTGGGCAAATGGAGCTGCTCGCATGTGCGTGCTTGCCCTCCGCTCACACGAAACTACCTCTTTCTCTCCCCCTGCCCCCCCCCCCCCGGTGCTGGTCCGCAAAGCCAGAGAGATTTGGGGAGTCTGGTTTGAAAGGAAAAGTCTCTCTCGGCTCAGCTGCAGGGAGACCTCAGAAGAACAGTGTCGGAGGGGACCTTGGAGGTCTTCTAGTCTAGCCCCCTGCTCGAGCAGGAGACCCTAGGCCACGGATGTCCAGCCTTGGACCTTTGAAGATGTGGGGACTTCCAACTTCCAGGATTATCGCCGGAGGCTTTTCAAGAAGAGATTGAGATGGTGTGGAGTAAAAAATGTCCAATTTGGGGAACTTTTAAGACTCGTGGACTCCAACTCCCAGAATCCTGCTGGGGCTGGGGAGTTCCGGGAATTGAAGTCCACAAATCGTAAAGGTCCAAGGTTGGATATCCCTGGTCCAGCAGGGGGTTGGACTAGAAGACCTCCAAGGTCCCTTCTGCAATCTCCAGCTTCTGTATTTCTTCTCCTGCATCCAGATCAACCTCACCTGCCTCCTCCCCTCCCCCCATAGGTGCAGAAGGGGTGGGGGGGAATCCAAGGGGGGGAGGAGTGTGGGGAGGGGGACACACAGCCTTGGCCCCAGCTCTTCTGACCCCTGCCTTTTGCAGCCCAAGATCGTGGAGGCCCTGCTGGGCTACGAGATCACCCAGGCCGCCTGTGGCGCCTCCCACGTCCTGGCCCTCTCCAGCGAAGGGGAGGTCTTCACCTGGGGCAGAGGCGACAACGGTGAGCAGCCAAGCCCCCTTGAACCGTTGGTGGCCCCCGTGGGGAGCTGGCCAGAGCCCCTCCTCTAGCAGCCCCCTTCCTTCCTTCCTTCCTTCCTTGCATCTCCTAGGGCGCCTGGGGCTGGGCAACCAGGAGCCCCATAGCTCCCCACAGCTGGTGCCCCTGCCTTCTGGCTACGAAGCCCAGAAGGTGCTGTGTGGCATCGATGCCTCCATGATCCTCACGTCCAGCAACCAGATCCTGGCCTGTGGCAGCAACAGGTAATGGCGAGGGTCCGGGCGGGGCTGGGGGTCGCCCTGGGACCGTGATGGCGAACCTATGGCACGGGGGCCACAGGTGGCACGCAGAGCCATCTGGCTGGGCACACAAACTGTCGGCCAACTTACCTCCAGCTGAGCATGCCCATGCGATGGTGCATGCACGCATGCGCAATTGCAGAGACCCAGCTGGTCTTCGGGCCTCCGCTGTGCATGTGTGCGATTGCAGCAGGAAATCCAGCTGGTTTTTGGAGCTCTCCTGTGCATGCACACGCGATTGCTCACGTGTGCGTGAGTGCCTGCCTGCAGCACGCGTGCATTTCATATGCAAAAGCTGAATGCATGTGCAGATGGTGCGGTTGCACATGCAGCGCATGTGGAAGAGCCGCACGCAAGTGCAGATGGCATGCGCAATGCACGTCCTTTTGGGCACTCGGTAAGTAAAAGGTTCACCCCCCCCCTCCCAAGGACTCAGGCTTTGCCCCCCCCCCCCTCCGCTCCAGGGCATCTCGTCTGGGGCACCAGCTGTTGGCAGAGGCTGGAGTGGCATCTGAGTGGCCAAGCTGGCTGGAGAGGGGGCAGCCGAACACTGACTCTCCCCACTCCCCCTCAGGTACAACAAGCTTTGCCAGGACAGGATTGTGGCCCCAGGGGAGCCCCCCTCTGCTGCTGACCAGGTGGAGGAAGTGCTGACTTTCAGCCCTGCCGGCTCGGCCCCCCTCAGCCAAGAGGTCATTGTGGCTGCGGACATCGGAACTGCCCACTCGGCAGCCATCACTGGTGAGTCCTGGGGGAGCCCCGACGTTGTGGCCTTTCCGGACGTTTAAATCCGGAGTGCAGGCAGTCTTCGACATCCTTTAGTTCCAACGGCACTGGGGAAAGTGACTTATGACCATGTTTCACACTTAAAGCCGTGGCAGCATCCCTGTGGTCACGTGATTTACATTCGGATGCTTGGCAACTGGTCTCATATTTATGAGCAGTCGCAGCGCCCCTTTTTGCGACCTTCTGACCAGCAGAGGCAAGGGGGAAGCCAGATTCACTTAACGACCGTGTTCCTGAGTTAACAACTGCAGCAATTCACTTAACAACCATGGCAAGAAAGGTCACAAAATGGGTCAAAACCTGCTTGCAGACATCTCATGACCCAGCTAGGTTACATCACCAGTGCAAGAAGGGTGTGAGGGTTGTGGAGTGGAGGAGAAGAGGAGGAGGACTGTGGGGTCCCTGGTGCTGTCTGGGCTGCGTTCTTTTCTTGCAGACGTTTCATGACCCAACTAGCTAACGCCATCAATGCGGTAAACGTCGTCTCTCTTTCCCTGTAACCAGCATAGCTTCTGAAGGAAGATCAGCATGCTGGTTTTCGTAGTCCCTCACCTTCCTTGACTGGCCATCGTTAGCGGGCTGAGCCCTTGCTACACCTCCAGGGCAGCCCCCCTCCCCCCGAACGAAGGGGGCAAACTCCACCCCCACCCCGCAGCACGATGCTCTCTTCTCTTCCCCCCCCCACAGCCTCCGGTCAGTGCTACACCATCGGCAGCAACCAGCACGGCCAGCTGGGCCCCGTCTCCTGCCGGGCCAGCCGGGCCCCCTACCTGGTGGAGGGGCTCCAGGCCACTCGGGTCACCATGGTGGGCTGTGGGGACGCCTTCACCTTGGCGGTGGGAGCAGGTGAGACCCCGAGACACCCCCCCCTCTCAGCTCAGCTTTGGCCACCGCTTGGGGCAGTGGGGCGGCCTCGTCACCCTGCCCCCCCTCCCCTCCGTGCCCTCCCCAGATGGCGAGGTCTACACCTGGGGGAAGAGCGCCCGGGGGCGCCTGGGCAGGAAGGAGGAGGAGCCAAGGAGCCCCTGCCCCGTGCAGCTGGAAGAGGGCCCCCCCCGCCTGGTCCTCTCCGTCTCCTGTTGCCATGGCACCACCCTGCTGACTGCCAAGCGTGAGTAAGCCGGCTGCGGGCACAGCTGCCAAGGGGGACCTGGGCATGGGCTGCCAGCTGGCAGGCGGGGTGAGAAGCAACAGGGAGGGAGGGAGGGAGGGAGGGAGGGGGCCTTCCCTCTCCTCCCTGCCATCCTCCCCTCCTCCTCATCCCCCCCCCCCATGGCGGCTGCAAAGGCATTGGGCCCAGGATTTCTGAAGTGGGTTTCCCAGGGAGGGGCTGGGATCCCTCGGTTGTGAAGCCTCCCAGCAGTGGAAGGGGGCAGTGGTGTTCACACACACACACACACACACACACACAGGCAAAGGGTCAACAACAATTGTGTTGGCAGGAGAGAATCTTTGGGGCTCAGGGTTGAATTTGGGGGTCCCTGGTGCTCTGTGAGCCGGGTGAGTTTCTTACAGACGTCTCATGACCCAGCTAGGGAACGCCATCGGTTTTAGAAGAGAGGAGGAGTGGAGGAGGAGCAGGAGGAGAAGAGGGAGAGGAGGAGGAAGAGGAGGGGGCCATCCTTGGGGTCCTTGGTGCTCTCTGAGCCGGGTGGGTTTCTTGCAGACGTCTCATGACCCAGCTAGGGAACGCCATCAGTGCTACGGCTTGTGAAGAGTCTTCAAGGAACTGTCCACTCAAGGTCTCTTTCTTGCCTTTAACTGCCTCAAGTCTGTGGGGTGGCCTGCCCCGGTCCCAGGGCTAGGAAGTCTGGCCCTGAGGAGTTCTGGACCCTTGAAGCCCACCCCTCTTAAAGGGGCGAGTTGGGAGACCCTCCTCCCACCCAGCCGCTCTGAGGAGCCCACAGAAGCCTCAAGGCCATGTGTGGGGGGAGGACAGCCCTGCCACACTTTGGGGGTGGCGGGGAGAGGAGGGGTCCTGGCAGCCCCCCCCAAAGGCACACACACACACACACACCCTCCCCCTCCCCCAGATGCAAAGCACATCTGGGCAGCCAGCAAGCCTCCCGAGCAGCTTCCAAAATTCCTCTCTGGGGCAGGAAATCTGGAAATAGCTCCTGGGCTAAACGTGGCCCCAGGAAAGGGTGAATCAGCCGACCTGCCTGCCAAAACCTGGGGGTGGGGTGGGGGGTGGGGTGGGGGGGGCAGCCATGGGGGTGGGGGGCTGGGGGCAGCATCTGGCGATGAATGGGAGGCTGTGAAGATGAAAGGGAGGGAGGCGAGTTTGTGGGTTCAGCCGTAGACAAAGCGCCTCTGTGTGAGATGCTCCGGCTTCTCTCGCCCTTTGTGCCCCCCCCCACCCGCATGCTTTGGGGAGGGAGGGGGGGAGGTCAATTGCCCCCCCTCCTTCCCCCACCCCCCTTTTCCTTGAAGGCTGGGTGAATTTTGTTTTTCCTGTGTGTTTGTGTGTGTTTGGTATTTCAGCTGCGGTGGAAGAGCCCAGCCCACACTGAACGGAGAGGAGGGGGCCGGGGGGGCAGGGAGGGAGGGAGGGAGGGCTCCCCCTAGCAGGGAATCCTGACCCCCCTCCCCCCTCACCTGTGAGACTGACCCATGGACCCGGAGGGAGAGGACGATGCAAGATTGCCCGCACCCACTGCCAAGGCATCTCCTGCAGCAGGCAGGGCTCTTCCCTGGGGGGTGGGGGGGCAGGTGAGCCGTGGGGCCTGCCCCCCTCCCCCCCGTTGACTCTTCTTCCTGCACTGACTCAGAACCAACATGTAGGGGAGAAGCCCCCCTCCCCAGCAGGACTGGGAGTGATTCGGGGGCCGCTTTGTATTCACTGCAGTGCCTCGTTTCGGGATCTGACCAGGGGCCTGTCGGATGCGGGGATTTGAACTCGCTCCAGCCCCTGAGCCCCCCATCAGCGAGGGAGCGTTCTGCAGCCGTTACAGGCAGTCCTCAATTTACGACTGCAGCGGAGCCCCACATTTCCGTCGCTGAACAAGACAGGTGTTAAGCAAATTTTTGCCCCGTTGCGTGGCCTTCCTTGCCACGGTTATTAAATGAATCACTGCCATTGTTAAATTAGTCACACTGTCGTTAAGCGAATCTAACTCTCGAATCTAGCTGACTTTGCTGGTCGCAAAAGGGGACCGCGTGACTCCCACCACCACCACCCTGCTCGGGGCACTGCGTCCGTTGTAAATAGGAGTCAGTTGCCAGGTGTCTGAATGTTGATCACATAATTATGGAAAGGGGGGTGCCACAACGGTCGTAAGTGTGAAAAATGGTCACGAGTCCCTTTTTTCAGTGCTGTTGTAACTCTGAACGGTCACTAAGTGAAGCATTGTAAATCAAGGACTCTACCTGCAGCTTTGGGGCCCAGTCCAGTGGCACCTCCCAAACTGAACGGAGCCTCCAGTCCTCAGTCTGCTGACTGCCCCCCACCATTGAAGCCCCCACCAAGTTCAGCCGGGGGAGGGGGAGGGGCGGTTTCAGCACACCTGGAAGCCTTCCTGTTCCTCCATGTTTACGGCCTCTGAGTAAGGACCGTTGAGCATCTCTAGTCCTCATTGTTAACTGCTCTGACAGTTGCTGTGTGTCTCTTTGACAACGCACATTCTGTGTCCACAAACCCACAAATTACACTGCCTCCACTCTTATGAACACATGATGTTCATAAGGCCCTGAAGCCCCAGTTTGGCCAGCGGGCCTGGGGGACCCCGATGGGATGGGGGTCCCTCAAATGGCTCATTTGACCAAACGGGGGGGGGGGGGTGTCGCCTGGGGGACGGGTGGGGTGGGGTGGGGTGACTATTGTTTTCTATGTTTTTAATTCTTATTTTGTCCTTCTGTCCTGTATTTTGTTGCTTCGTAAGCCGCTGTGAGCGAGTAGGCGCTATATCGATTTTCTAAATAAAAGAATCAAACAAACAAATAAATGTGTAATCGCTGAGTCTGGAATAGAGGTCGTCCTTGGCCTCCCGACCACAACTGAGCCCAGGATTGACGTTAACTAAGTGAGACATTTGTTGAGCGGGTTTTGTCCCCTTTTACGACTTTTCGTGCCCCATTTGTTAAGTGAACCCCCGCTGTCGTTAAATGAGTTACACGGTTGTTAAGTGAGTCTAGCTTCCCCATTGACTTGACACACACACACACACCCCTCCCGGATTGCTGCGACTGGTCATGAATACGAACCAATTGCCAAGTGTCTGAATTTTGATCACATGACCACTGTGTTGCGGTGGTCGTAAGTGTGGAAAAACAGACTTCAGTCACTTTTTTGAGTGCCGTTGCAACTTTGAACGGGTCACTGAATGAACAGTCATAAATTGAGGACTGCTGGTACTGAATCCCCATTCTTGGTTCCATGTTCAAGAACAGCCCTATTAATATTAGTGCCACTTTATGTAGAGTTCCGCTTTATGACATTTTATAGCAGTGTTTCTCAACCTTGGCGACGTTAAGGTGTTTGGACTTCATGGCTGGGGAATTCTGGGAGTTGAAGTCCAAACCTCTTAGTCACCAAGGTTGAGAAACAGTTTTATAGCAAGGCCACACCTGGAATCCAGCATCTAGTTTTGGTCACCAACACAACAAAAAAGATCTTGAGACTTCGGAATGTAACAGAATATAACAGAATGACAAGAGTTGGAAGGGACCTTGTAGGTCATCTAGTCCAACCCCCTGCCCAACGTTTCTGGAAAAGTGCAGAGAACAGCAACTAAGACGATTAAAGGCCTAAAGGAGACTCAAACACAGGAAGAACGGCTGCAGGGTTTGGGTTTGGCCGGTCTAGAAAAAAGGAGAATTAGGGGGGACGTGATAACAGGGTTCCAGTACTTGAGGGGCTGCCCCAAAGAAGAGCTGTGGGTCAACCTCTTCTCCAAAGCCCCTGAAGGCAAGACAAGAAACCAGGGATGGAAACTCATCAAGGAGAGAAGCAACCTGGAATTGAGGAGGAATTATTCCTAATAGTGAGAAAGATTAACCAGTGGAACAGTTTGCCACTAGAAATTCCACTCCCAACCCTGGAAGTATTTAAGAAGAGACTGGACAAACATTTGAAATGGTCTAGGAAGACTCTAGGGCAGCGGTGGCGAACCTTTTACTTACTGAGTGCCGAAAAGGATGCACTATGCATGTGCCATCCGCACTTGCGTGCGGCTCCACATGCTACATGTGCAACTGCACCATCTGCGTATGCATGCAGCTTTTGCACGTGCAATGTATGCATGCTGCACACAGGCATTCATGCACACATCAGCAATCACATGTATGCGCAGGAGAGCTCCAAAGACCAGCTGGATTTCCTGTTGCAATCGCACGCATGCACAGCGGAGGCCTGAAGACGAGCTGGGTCTCTGCAGTTGAGCATGCGTGTATGTGCAATCGCATGTGCATGCTCAAGCTGGAGGTAAGTTGGCTGACAGCTTGTGTGCCCAGCAAGAAGGCTCTGTGTGCCACCTGCGGCACCCGTGCCATAGGTTCACCATCACTAATCTGTGATGACAGCTGGCTGTGTAATGTGATTTAATTATTCTCACTGTTAACGGTCACAACTTTGAATCTGCTGCCACGACGGCTCGGCTTACAACCACAATTTAGGACTGTGATTCCAGGCTCAATGGTGGCCGTTAAGTCGAGGAGCATCTCAATCCTTTTCTTTGCAGTCTCATTGCAGAATGACATAGTTGGAAGGGGCTTCCGAGGTCATCCAGTCCAACCCACCGGGTCCAAATTAAAGTACAGATGCCCTCCATTTACAACAGTTCCTTTAGTGACCGTTCAAAGTTACGACACGAAAAAAGTGACTTGTTTTTGAGTTAGGGTCTCCTGCTTGTGCAAGGGGCTGGACTAGAAGACCTCCAAGGCTCCTTCCAGCTCCATACCGATCGACTGAAATCCATGAAGGAACTTGGAAGGACAGGATGAAGAGGTCAGGTTAAAGGTTCAAACCGATCGTTTTGTCGTGGAGCGATGCCTCCTTCCTTTGAGCGAAGGCGCAGGCGCCGGATGAGCCGCATCCTCGGCTACTAAAGAGAGGAAGCTGATAGTCTGGCTGAACCCTCCACTCTCCCCTTCAAAAAAAATCCTGGAAAACTGGCCGAGGGCCAGAAAAGTGGAGGAGGACAAATTGGAAGGGACAAGAGAACAGAATGTGGGAAACTGGAGACTGTCAAAGATTCCCAGAGCAGGCTTGTAAAACATCTTATTTTTATTTATTTTATTTCACGATTTCTATACCACCCCATCTCCCAAGGGACTCGGGGCAGTGTACAGCCAAGTAAAACATATATACAATATATCCACAAACCAATTTTAAAATTAATTAAATTAAGGCTGAGATTTTTAAAATAAAATTTAAATTTAAACTAAAATTCCAATTAAAATTAAAACATGATCCAGTCGTTGCGAGATTCCAGCAGGAGGTTTTTCTAGACCAGTGGTGGTGAACCTTTTACTTACCGAGTGCCAAAAAGTACGCGCTTTGCGTGCAGCTCCTCCACGTGCGCTGCATTTGCAACCGCACCATCTGCACATGCATGTAGCTTTTGCACGTGCAGTTCAGGAGCGCTCCGAAGATCAGCTAGATTTCCTGCTGCAATTGCACGCATGCACAGCGGATGCCTGAAGACCAGCTGGGTCTCTGCAATCGCACATGCATGCATGCCCAATCACATGTGCATGCTCAGCTGGAGGTAAGTTGACCAACAGCTTGTGTACCCAGCAAGAAGGCTCTGCATGCCACCTGTGGCACCCGTGCCATAGGTTCGCCATCACGGTCTTAAAGTCCCCAAGGTTGAGAAACATTGCTCTAGATGAAAGGTTAAAATGTAATAACTTCCCCTTCCTTCAAATGAACTTGGCAAATCAGAGAAAGAGGATTTTTTGGTGGGAGTGGGGGGCTGTTTAACCAAAAGACAAGATGGTGCAGGGCGATTAAAGCAGCTGCCTGCCTGGAGGAAGGATGTGGGATGGGGGACATGGGGCTTATCAAACAGCTGGAAGATGTCAGGATGGGGGTGGGTGGGTTTAAGTTTCAGGAGAGGAGCTTCCAGCTGAACAAGCCAGGAAAAAAAATGAAAATAAACCCCCAGCTTGACAGGGGAATGGAGGGAGCTTGGAATGGCTGAAGGAGAGGATAAGTTTTGTTAAGCAAAAGTGCCTTTCCCGTTGATTTTTGCTTGTCTGAAACCGCAAAACCGTCGTAAGTGCGAGTCATTTGCCAAGCGTCTGAATTTTAGCCATGTCATCATTTTGGGACGCTTCAAATGTTGTAACTGAAAAACAAGTCACTTTTTTCACTGTCGTAACTTCAAACGGTCACTAAAGGAACTGTTGTAAATGGAGGACACCTGTACTTTAATTTGGACCCAGAGGGTTGGACTGGATGACCTCAGAAGCCCCTTCCATCATTCTGCAACGAGACTGGGAAGAAAAGGATTGCAGGTGCTCCTCGACTTAACGGCCACCATTGAGCCTGGAATCACAGTCCTAAATTGTGGTTGTAAGCCGAGCCGTCGTGGCAGCAGATTCAAAGTTGTGACCGTTAACAGTGAGAATAATTAAACCACATTACACAGCCAGCTGTCATCACTCAAAAGAGTTTTGGTCCCCACATTACAGAAAAGAGGTTGAGACTTTGGAAAAAATGCAGAGAAGAGCAACTAAAGGCGATTAAAGGCCTAAAGGAGACTAAAACACAGGAAGAAAAGTTGGAGGATTTGGGTTTGGCCGGTCTAGAGAAAAGGAGAATTGGGGGCGACATGATAACAGGGTTCCAGTATTTGAGGGGCTGCCCCCAAAGAAGAGGGGAGGGGGGTCAAGCTATTGGCATTCCCAATTCTCACAGGGTTTTGCTGAAACTTTTCCTTAACAGAGTTGGAAGGGACCTTTTAGGTCATCTAGTCCAACCCCCCACCCAAGCAGGAGATCTACACCATTTCTGACCGATGGCAGTCCAGTCTCTCCTTGAAAGCCTCCAGGGGATGAAGCTCCCACAACTTCCGAAGGCAACTTCTGTTCCTTGGGTTGATTGTTCTCACGGTCAGAAAATTCCTCCTTATTTCCGGGTTGAATCTCTCCTTGGTCAGTTTCCATCCATGATTCTTTGTCTGACCTTCAAAAGTGCCTTGGAAAACTGCTTGACCCCACATTCCTCTCTGGGGCAGCCCCTCCTCAAATCTTGGAAGATGCTCTCCTGTCTCCCCTGGTCCTTCTCTTCCCTAGACCAGCCATACTGAGTTCTTGCAACTATTGTATGTTTTAGCCTCTGGTCCCCTTAATCCATAATTGGTTGCTCTTCTCTGCACTCTATCTAGACTCTCAACATCTTTTTTACAGTGTGGTGACCAAAACTGGATGCAATATTCCAAACGTGGCATTTCTAAGGCTTTATAGAATGGTATTAAGACCTCACGTGATTTATTTATTTATTTATT
>JAEANM010026264.1:0-10776 GCA_017656035.1 Myanophis thanlyinensis
CTGTAAACCGCCCCGAGTCCTTAGGGAGATGGGGCGGTATATAAATATGATTAAAGATAAAGATAAAGATAAAGATTGTCAATGGCCTCTTTGACCCTTCTTTCAAACAGTGGTCCTCTCTGTCCAGAATGTGGACTTTGCTGTCATCAAAAGAGTGACCTTTGTCTTTCAAATGCAGATGGTTGCTGAATCTTGCCCTGATGGGTTTGTTCACGTATATTATGCCATACATTTGTGAAGTGGTTATTTTGTTTTTCCAGTGTACATAACTGTACATGTCTCACTGGATTATACTGCATAAGGAAACACAAGTCCAGTTGCCTCTTTAAAAAGCACATTGGAACAACCGTGACCTGGATGACTGAGAATCTCCATAGACAAAGTACTCTGAGTAATCTGGGGCAACGAAATGTCCAGAGACACCTAAAGCACTGTTGGTGGAAGATGAAAAGTGAACCTAACCAAGCAGGAATGAGCCTACATTAGAAATTACAACATGGCAATAAGAGTAGTAAAACGGAGTTATTTCTCCACTTTATTGTATCCACAGATTGTTGCTCAGCAGCCCCCTTTAAAGAGGTTTATCCCATGCTTGGGTGAGACAAGGACTTCTCACACCAGGCTATTGTGAGGAATATGGGTGGATCAGGTAGATAAATTTGAAAGACTTTCAAAAACTTTTCCTTTAAGGAAGAAGGAACGAATAGGTGGTTGTAGTGGTACAGTTCTCCCCATTATTTAAAAAAAGGTGTGTGTGTGAAATTTTGGTGGGAAATCCCTGGAGGTCACACATCTGAATCCATACTTAGGTGCTTAGCTACTTTTGCAGTTATGCACACTGAACAGTAGTAATAATAATAGTGTTATTTATTTATTAAAAGTCCAGAAGCATTACAATGAAACCTATTTTTAAAATCAATTAAGATATTACAAAAAAAAAAAAAACCCAGAGTGGTAAAATACCTACTGTACCATAAATTATACCATTTTATAATATATAACTGTCACTGTAAAAGCAAAAATAAAAATAATAAAAAATACTCTCCGAAAAGGATGGGGGGAATCTTACACTAAAGTAAAAATAAAAAAGAACACCCCAAATCATGATAACAAAGCAAATCACCTAAGTACCTAACATATGTGTTTATAAAAGAAAAGAAATCCAACTACTAAAATTACTTTTTATTTGTTTATTATTCAGCCATCTTCCTCTTAGAAGGACCCTGAGTTTCTATATGACTTTCTTCCATTTTTCCAAGTTATGACTGAGCTTTTAAACAATGAATTGAATCTATGTCACATAGAATTATACTGTCCAGACTTGATCCTCTGTTGATTCAAAGGTTGAGAATAGACAAATCTCATTAAGCCAATTATTTGGAGTCAGGGATATAAATATTCAACCACAAATACATCATTAATTCTTCCACCATCAAACATGATGTAACCAAAGTTTTTCATGGCTTGAAAGATTCCAAATTTAGGGTATATATGTCATTTTTTAAAGTGATATCTTTAGCTCTTAACTGCCTTTGAAAAACTTGGTTTGCCCCACTCAGTAATAACAATAACAGTAGCAGTAGTATTCCCTTATGCACTAATAACCAAATGCAACACAAATATAGATTAAAATAACAATTGAAATAATAATAATAATAATTTAACTATAGTATCATAATATTGTATGATATAAAAGATATAAATCTTTTTTTCATTTTGTAGTTTTGATATGATTTTATATGCTGTTTTAATGTTTGATTGGCAGTTTCGTAGAGTTGCTAAGAAGGTGGTCGAGTATATCAAAGTTTTAAATAAATAAAACGATATATAATTAGCAATTTCTAAACTGACAGGAATGGTAATTTCTATACAATGACCATAATTTAAACCAATTTTATTGAGTAAGGAACTGAACTTGTGCTTTTTAAAACTTTTTTTTTATATTAAACTTTAAAGTGAGCATATATGCTTGATATATATATCTAGCTTGATCTTGGCCAGATAATTAGAGCAAACAGACAGGTGAATGGGTTGCTAGCAAATGTTTCAAAAACCTGGGTGTGCCCATATGCAGGGCACAAGGTGTTTCTGTAACACCATCAAAGTCAAGAGTATATCTTCATGACCCAATCAACCTCATTGGTTGATTATTGTGTTGAGTATTGGAGGATGAAATTTTCTGGGTTCTTTTTCTGACAGAGGCAGGAGCCAAGGCATAAGAGGCAAAATAGTAATCTTTCAGAAAAGGATATCAGCCAAGCTATCTAGGTTTTGTTATATTGTTTTTATTTATTGGTTTTATGGTTGTTGTCAGCCACCCAGAGTTGCTTAAGA
The DNA here is from genome assembly GCA_017656035.1 of Myanophis thanlyinensis. NCBI lineage: Eukaryota > Metazoa > Chordata > Lepidosauria > Squamata > Homalopsidae > Myanophis > Myanophis thanlyinensis. The sequence goes on from JAEANM010026264.1 coordinate 2,335, forward strand.
TGTGCAGCCATCTAAACTTTTAAAAAAAGAAAGAAAGAAAGAAAGAAAATATGTTTTCAGCCAGTACTGTAGTATAGGTAGCATGTATGTCAAAATAAAAGGGAAAACACTGGATACTTGATTTGACATTGTGTGACTTTCTGCAAACTTTGTAGCTCCAGGTTCTTGTAGCTGATCTGGATTGGAATAGGGCATTTTGCTTCTTCCAAAAGGTATGAAATATTAGTATTTAGTATTTATTTGATTTATGTACTGCCCCCTCTCCCTAGGGACTTGGGGCGGTATATAAATGTTTGAATATTGAATGTTTGAGGGTCATCCCTCACTTTTGAGAGTTCTTTCTTAAACAAAATCCTAACTTTCACCAGGCAGTGATCATCTAGAACAAAGAATGCAAGACATCTTTTGTTCCAGATCTTTATTCATGTCACCAGGGAAGAATTTTTCCCAAGACTAGATTTGAAGCCTTGGTTTAGACAATAAGCAGATGACTTGAATCCAGATGGTGAAATACTGGTAGGAGATGGGAGGCTTAAATATTCTTGTATTCAAGCATTTGCTTGAAGGGGAGCTTTTTTTTGTAAATTACAGAAAATTCCTAGTGCAAGCTTCAGAGTAGGTCATCAATATCCTTTCCTTTGTTACAATATCTTCTCCTCTGGCTCCATCACATCTCTTTGACATTTTAGGAGGTGACAAGGATGGATCCATCTGAACGCCATCAGAAAATACATGTCAGCCCAAATAATCCAAACCAGGCAAATCTAGAGTATATTTCTCCAGTTTGGCAGTCATGTGATGACAAATCATGTCACTATCCAATCTGGGTTGATCACCAGGACCAGAGGTTTAGTCTTCTGAGTTTTTGGACTCATGTTGGAGCCAGCATGAATCTGAAAGCTCAGAAGGCTAAAGCTCTGGTTCCGGTGACTGATCCAGATTGGCTCCTGCAATATTATCCTGGGACACACATGTTTGCCTTCAACCTGTCAATCTTTCTCTTTCCTTTGCATCTTTTAATACTTTGCATTTAACTCATGTTTATTCCCTACCATAATATAAATTGGAATATTGCATTCAGTTGTGATCGGCATGATATAAAAAAGAGGTTGAGACTCTAGATAGAAAGAGTCGACAGAAAAGATAATCAAAGATTAGGGGACTGAAGGCTAAAACATGTGGAGACAGTTGAAGAAATTGGATGTGTCTAGTTTAAAGAAAAGAAGACTGCCACGGTCCCTACTGGTGCGGTTATTCTGTTATCTGATTCTTGGAATGCCTTGACCATGTCTTCACAAGGATGAGAACATCCCAATGTTAAAAAAATATTTGTTTATATTGGGTGGTTTTAAGGTTTTCAGAGTAGAGCATCAATATCTTTTGATATTTTAAGATTTTAGGTTGAGGATGGGAAAGAGCATCCTATTGTACACAAGTGTTCCATATCAAAGACAGGACACAACAGATTGTAATCTTCTAATGACTACAAATAAATGCTTGCTCAATCCTGTATGTCACAGAAGTGAGTACTTTTTGTACACTTTTTGGGAGGGATTTGGAATGGTGGGGGTGACACACAATTGCATGGAATTCCTATGCAAGATTAGATTTTTTAAATATTTAAGTATATATTTTGTAATATACATTTTGTAAATATTTAAGTATATCTTTTCATGTGATAATACTGAAGAAATGACACTTGGCTACAATGTAAAGTAGTGAGTATACAGATTGTATAACAGTATAAATGTGCTGTCCCCTCAAAATAATGCAACACAGCCATTAATGTCTAAACTGCTGGCAACAAAAGTGAGTACACTGTTACTCTCATATCACTATGAGTATAGTTAAACTTGGTGGCAATGCTGCACACACTTACAAGGAACAAACTCATTTGAAGTCCCATTGTCTTCAGTGCTGACTTGTGTAGAATTTCATTGATAACTCACTTAGGTTACAACCACTGAAAATCTCTGTGTTAGATTTATGTTGTTATTTCTGATGTTGATAGGCATCAAAAAATAACACCAAGACTGAAATGACAATGCTTTATGGATTTGTTTATTGATAAGAGATGGGATATGGGAAGAAGAGATCATTTGTTGTAATTTAAGAGGAGGTGTGAAGTCACTCGATTATTTATAGTTGTTGTGATGAAGTTTGGGAGTGACTTCTTTCTATATTTCTTTCCTTTTTGTTTTTCCTTGAAGACATTGTGCTTCTCAGCCAAGAAGTTTCTGACTGGGTGGTGGAGTGGATGGAAGGATTAGTTCTGACAAGATGGCAGTGGGAGGGGAGGGATGGAAGGATTATATTTCTTTGCAATCATCTGGTCATTGACACTCTCTGAGAGCCATTGAGGCCACTTGGGGGGTTTATCTGGGCGCTCAGGGTCACCTGAATCAGAGCATTAACAAGCTTGGAATCTTCTTGAAACTGCTGAAATGACTGTGTTGTAGACAGAAGATGGGGGGGGGTGTCTTATTTCTCCCCCTCTGTTGAGGGAGGGTTTTTTAATTCAGATGGTCTCTTTTACCCTTCCTTCAAACCAATGGTCTTTCTATCCAATATGTAGACTTTGCTGTCTTCAGAAGAGTGGCCATTGTCTTCCAAATGAAGAACTAATCCTTCCATGTCCCTCACCATCCAGTCAGAGCTGATGACACTTCTTGGATGAGAAGCAGACATCTTCAAGGAAAAACAAAGGAAGTCCAGTTGCCCTTGAAACAACAATGACCTGGATGGCTGAGAATCTCAATAGATTTCTTTCTGTTCTTTACATATTTTGTATTTTTGCCTGCTTTCCTTTCTGTTTTTCTATGTCACCTTTAGTTTATATTGGTTTTTATTATCATAATGATGATCTTTAATAAAATTATTTGGGGGTGGGAAGAAAATCTCTGTACGGTAATACAAGTAAGATTTTCTGCTGTTATGCGGCATGCAGTGAAATTCCTGTTATCCTCACTGACTTAATGAACCTTCATTAATGCTTAATGAATTCAAGAGTGAAGGTCTAAAGGTACAGACACTCCCCAAAGGACTTAGTTGACTTCCAAAAGAGTTTAGGAGAAGATTTACACTTTCTGCTTGCCACATCAGAAGTACAGATGATCAACTATTTCTTGTATGTGGGAATGGATTGCACTGTCTTCCACCTATTTATTCCTAGCGCATCCCAAAGGAATCCTCCCCCACTTAAATAAAAACCATTGAAAAAGTGCTGTTTTCTATCTTGAGCCATCTTAAGCCCTTCCAAGCAAATGGTCTGCAATGTTTCTTCTTCCTCATCTAGTGACAGCTCCAGCTTAATCTGATATTCCCTCTCCCCTCCGGCAGCTGGCTGTCATCCTGTGCAGCCATTTCACCCTGAATTGCCATGCTGCTAGGTTCTCAGGTGATTGAAAATGGCCAATTTTATATTATTTTACAGCTGATGCAATGATACCCCATTAAGTCAATGAACTTTCATCACTTTGTGTTTCTCCATTCTCTCTAGAAGTTCTGTCCAAGCCTTCTATCTCTGTTGGTTTCTAAATGGATGCCCAGGGTCATACTGTATAAAGCATGATCTCCTCTCTTTCCTGTCAACCGAGTTTCTTTTTTCTTATTGGTTCTCTTTTCCTTATTTTTTTTTTAAATTGGAGCACTAAAACCCGGGTTATAGTCACATGACTGCCAGAGTGTTATGATGGCCAGAACTTTGAGGACCAGTTGTACTTCCATGTTCTTCAGCACTGCCATGACTTTTAACAGTCACTGAATGAATGTACTTAAGTTGAGTACTTGTGTATCAGTATGAAGTAGTGAAAGGAGAAAGCATAGTATAGTTTCCAATTCTGACACTTTTTGGAAAAAGATTTGTATAAATCTAGATGGTTTGAATGTTGTAAGGGCTTCCCTGTAGGTTGGCTAGGTCACAAGGAAGAGCTAGCTCCAAGGATTTCAGAGAGGGGCGTGGAAGAGCATTGGGAAGACACAGAATGGACGAGCAAAGGGAATGGAGGCCAGGAACATCAAAAGGGCTGGCAAGTGAGCAACTGGACAAGCACCTGGCTGAAAAGGCAAGAAGAGAGATGCAGCTGCAGGTGGGAAGCAAGATGACCAGTCAGAGGCATGGTGGGGGTGGATAGAAGGGGTGCAGCTGCTGCTGTCAGCTGAGAGGAGGAATAATTGCCTCTCCTGCCAGATCCCAGGGCATGTAGCGCTAAGCGGAAAAAAGCGCAATGGAGGTTGGAAGGCTACTCATGAGTTGCACTGGCAGGTGCTTACTTAATCTGACACATGCAGCAAAGCAGCATTGGAGACAACCATTTGTTTCCCTCCCACGTGTCCTCTGATTTAATGATTCCGGATCCTGTTCTTTATTTTCTGACCTCCTGATTGGACTTTGGATTTTGTACAGTATTTGGATTCTAGACTTGGACCATAGTTTTAGTGACTGTTTGGACTTGTGCCTGAACTTTGGGATTTTGTGTGTGGATTTACGTACTTGTGCCTCGCCCTCAGACTTTGTATTTGTCCGTAACTTTGTGCCTGGGCTGTGCAAATTTTAACTCATTAGGACTTTGCATTTCTTGTGAGTGAGGCCTGGGGAATAATTTCAGGGTCTTACATTAAAACTACTAGGTATGTGTGTGTGTGTGTGTGTGTGGACTGGACTGGACAGGACAAATGTCCTCACAATACTCAATACACAATACACAAAAACTGTGTAATCAAGTTATGAAATGGAAGATGTGTCCTTCAATAACATCAGACAGCTTCTAGGCATCTTCAAAGGGTATAAATTAAACACTATGGATTAGTTACCTCATCTCCACTCTCATAGAACAGTAAGTTCTATTTCCTCATCTTTGGAAATGGAAATGTAGGTTCAGTACACCAAATGTACACAACTTCTTTTTAATCTGAACTGTAATTAACCTTGAGACTTGATGAGATTGTAGGGGTTATGCAGTTATATGATGATGTGACAAGAAGATATGGAGAGATGCTTTAGACCCTTCATTGCACAATTTTGGATGGAGATAATAATAATGATGTTTATTAACTAGTTATTACCAGTCTTTACCAAGAAGCTATACAGGGCAAAACCACCTTGTGATTACAAAAATTTCTTCCAATAAAATAGTTCAGAGATTAATAAGCAATTCAACTAAATGATTATTTACATCTATCACAATCACCACAGCCATGCAAATTAACAATACCCAATACAATATAGCTAGAATCATTATAAACCATAATTTATATAAAATAATCAAGGGACTGCCAATCTTACAGAAAATAGAATAGCACCCAATACTCAAGTAAAAAGTCATTTAGACTAGGGGTCCCCAACTGTGGGGCGCAGACCACTAGTGGGCCATGAGGGGTTTGCAACTGGGCCACAGAAATGGCTGGTGAGTGTGCACACACACATGTACATCCTCACTTGCGCAAGTAGCGGGCAAGAGCCCGCATACACAACTCCATTTAAATGAGCGGCAGGCGCATGTACATGTCAGCAAATGGAGCTGTGCATGCACACTTGCCAGGCACTCACATGGAATCATCCCCTCCCCCTTGCTGGTCCACAAAGCTAGGAACATTGGAGAATTCTGATGTAGACACTTTTAAAAGCCATCAAACATTTACAAAGATGAAGATAAAGAGGAAGTTGTTTCCAAAATAACAGGCCCAAGTGTCTAAAAGGCCAGAATCTATAGTTCACTGCCTTGGAGGGAAGAATAGAAAGGAAGCCCTTTTCATAAGATACACAGAATTAATGTGAGATTGCAGGGTTCTTAATATAACTACCAGCTATTAAAGTATGGGGAACAAACAGAGAGAATTTAAGGTCCTAGTACATGAGGGCAGGTATGATATTGTAGCTATTAGTGAAACTTGGTGAAATGGAACCCATAATTGGAACATACTGCTAGAAGGATATAAATTATACAAAAGAAACAACCAAAAGCAGGAATGGGGAGTGGCAATATATGTAAAGAATTATTATATCTACAGAAATATTCAGTACCAAGGATGAAAGCCATTTCAAAAATATTTGGATGAATATTGACAGTGGGAGGGAGAGATGACATTACTATAGGTGTTTGCTAGAAACCATCCAACCAAGCTGAGGAAATAGACAAACTTTTCGCCAATCAATCAGTTAAACAAGATGTGCAAGAAACACACCACTATAATAACAGAGGACTTTAACCACCCTGACATCAACTGGGAAGCAAACACTGTGTAGAGCAGGTATGTCAAACACGCAGCCCGGGGGCCTCATGTGGCCCATTGCAAGTGCACCTGCAGCCCGCACAGATGATGTTTTACATGCCACTTTGGATCCTTCTTGAGCAGAAAGGCAGGGTAAAATATTTTAAATCAATAAATAAAATTAAGTGAGTGAGTAAACAAGAAGGCGAACCCTACACACTCTCCTGAGTTCACTGTTGAAAAGGCAGTCTAGACATGTAACAAATAAGCAAAAAAGCTTCTGAGGCTTGCCGGGCAAGTTGCAAGAGAAACGCCTCTCCCCCGGAGTGACAGCAACTCCTCCTTAGCTTGGTCAGAGGAGCCTGTTGGGCGAGGCCGGCGCTTGTAACCTGACCTGCGCTGTCACCACCAGCATGTGTTTTCTGCTCATCCCTCCATCCCTACCAAGGGCAAGCCCAGCCGCTGCGGCCCAATTGAAGAGAGTGCAGCCCTCATCATAATTCAAATGTGACAATATGGCCCTCGGGGGACTCTGAGTTTGACATGCCTGGTGTAGAGAGTGGGAGATCAAAGAGGTTCCTGACATGTCCAGTTGACAACTTTATCTCCCAAAAGGTGCAGGAGGCAGCTTAGCTACACTTCTTACCAATAGAGACAAAATGGTTAAAGGAATTGAAGTTATAGGAATTTTAGGAGAATGACCATGTCATACTAGAATTTACCGTAATGCAGGCAGAAAACAGAATAGTATATTAGCCTTTAAGAGGGCAAATTCCAATGGACTAAGAGAGAGAATAGGAAGAATTCCATGGATTGAAATATTAAAGGGAAAAAACAGTACTTGGGATACTCTGAAAAATGAGATAAGCAAAGCAATACTACAGAGAAAGGACAATAACAGACTCTAATGGTTGGCCAAGAAGCTCTCTGATGAACTAAGGGACAAATATAACTGAGAAACAAGGAAAGACAAGTTTAAAAAAGGAAAAGAGGGGCATATTATCAGAGCAGAATACCAGCAAATAGCCCCAATGTGTAAAGATGGAGTCAGAAAGGCTACAGGTCAGAATAAATTAAAACTTGTAACAAATGCCAAAAACAACAACAACCAAAATTCTTTCAACATGTAAGAAATAAGAAAAAGGTCAAGGAAATGGTTGGTCCACTAATGGGAGAAGATGGCAAGAAGGCAGCAGGGAGAAAGCAGAACTACTTAATTCCTTCTTTGCATCTGTCTTTACGTAAAAGGAAACAATGGCCCAACTTATCATAAGCAGCGCTGTGGGAGACAAAACAGAAATGCAAGTCAAAATAGGCAAGGAATTGATAAGAGAACACCTATCTGCTTTGGACAAGTTCAAATCTTCAGAAGCTTACATCCCAGAGTACTGCAGGAATTAACAGGTGTGATCTGGGAACCACTGAATGAAATATTTCAGAGCTCCTGGAGCACAGGGAAATGTGGCTCCAATTTTCAAAGAGGACAAAAAAGTGGATCCAGGAAATTGCAGGCCAATCTGCTTGCCATCGACACCTGGGAAAATCTTGGAAAAGATAATCAAGCAGAACTGTGTGCATCTAGAAATGAACAAGGCAATTACTAGAAACCAACATGGGTTTGTTAAAAACAGATCATACCAGACAAACCATATTGCCTTCTTTATTGCCTAGGATTATTGGACACTTGGCTATTCCTCCTTCACCCCCAGCCATCCGCCTAAGCCCATTTACATGCAGTTTTCACCTCTGCTGGCCCTCCCCTGGCCATTCTCTACAGCCAATGTGCCCCTAGCTCTCTGCCCCTTGCCCTTCATCCCTATCCATTTGCCCAGACTCCATTTGACCTGGTCATGGGACAAATAGCCCTCAGCCAATCAGGTGGCAGGAAGAAGCAATGATACTGAGGGGGCAGCATACGATTGATGGTGGGTGATTGCAGGAGATGGGGGGGGGGGGTAGCGTGCGATGCAAGATTTTTTTTAAAAAAAAACTTGCTCTGCAAGTTTTAGGGCCTTGCAGGTCTATCTATCACCAGGACTGGAAAGAGGGGGTGAGGTGGGGTGGCAGAGAGTAGCAACCACCAGGGCCATAGTGATGGGGGGACAAGCAAGAGTGTGTTGAGAGGGACCCTGAAGGGAGGGAGTGTGTTTCTACTGATGACTCTCACCCTGGACAGCACTTCTTCATACTTCTACCATCGGGCAAGAGATACAGAAGCATAGCCAGCTGGAC
>JAEANM010026265.1:0-10776 GCA_017656035.1 Myanophis thanlyinensis
GGTTTTAATTGGCCATTAATTTAATCTATTTTAATTGTGTTTTAACTGTTATATTTTCATGTTTTTAGATGGCTGTACACTGTCCCGAGTCCTTCGGGAGAGAGGGCGGTATAGAAGTGATGCTAATAAATAAATAATAAATAAATAAATACTGTATTTGGACTATTAATGCATTATCACTTACTTTCGTCCCACCTTAGAAATCAATGTTGAGCATACATATGCCTAATTGACTGCTCCACATTTTGATCAAAGTGTCCATCAAGTCTAACTGGATTGCTTAAGAGACCATAACTTCCCCTATTTGGTGACAATTTATAGATATTTCATTATTTTCGCAATAGCCAACTCTTGCTTAGTAAAAGATGGGTTGTGAGCATGTCCCAAGGTCCACATGGCACTGCTAGCATAAAGATTAACAATGCTGTATAAGCTTTAACCACAACTTTATAAAATCATGTTTTATGATAGATCTCATCCTGTGATGCATGACATTCATAAGTGGCATAATTTATAGGCTTTCCTCGCTTTCACAACTCCCTCGCCTGTATATTCTGTTGCTCTATCATGCAGTTAAGAAAAGGAAAAGAAAAATCATGTGTCTAGATGTAAATCACTCACATGCTTTTTAATTGATGGTTCCAATTTTAATGTGTAAATCAGAGTTAAGCACCCTGTTCTGTTTCGTGGAGATAGTTGAGAAGTTTATGCAGTGTCAGGGTATGGAGGAGTAGAAGTTTGGCTGTTCAAAAATGTCTACTATAATAAGTGTGAAAAGTCAGAAAACATGATTTGCTAACTGATATTGCTTCCCAATCATCATTTCTAATTTCCTGCATCCTTCTATTTGTTACTCAGTTTGTATTAGTGTGTGTCTGGGGGTGTAAAGAAGCAGTCTTTCAAGGAAAGCACTGTCTGCTGTAACCTTTTTAAAAAAGTCTATGGGTCAGATTATGTGGTTCAGAAATAGATTTTGCAATGGTCATGTGATTTAAAACATAGTAATTATTTTTCTTACGATATGAAAAAGCAGACATGTAACCTGGCGGATATCAAGGCAAATGTCTACAGTTGATGACACTGCCTATTTCTGCTTTAATACTGGATTAACAAAACAAATTGCAATTAATATTGTAGATATCAGCATCCATTGTTCAGTTGATTTTTATTTTATTTTATTTGTACATTTGAGTTAGTTTTTCATTCTTGGCTACTAACTGGTCCCTGCATGGTTTAACATGATAGTTTAACCAACACTTTTAGTTTAGATAATTTTGAGTAACCATTTCTATTAGACTATAGCATTGCCTACCTTTACCTGTCACGTGGAATACTGTACTCAGTTTTGGTCGCCACGATGTAAAAAAGATGTTGAAAATCTAGAAAGAGTGCAAAAGAAGAGCAACAAAGATGCTTAGGAGCTAAAACATATAAAGAATGGTTGTTGGAATTGGCTATGTCTAGTTAAATGAAAAGAAGGACTAGAGGTGACATGATAGCAGTGTTCCAATATCTCAGGGGTTGCTACAAAGAAGAAGGGGGCAACCTATTGTCCAAAGTACCCAAAGACAGAACAAGAATCAATGGGTGAAAACTAATCAAGGAGAGACCCAACCTACGATAGAATTAAGGACAAATTTCCTGACAGAACAATTAATCAGTGGAATAACTTTCCTTCAGAAGTTGTGAATGCTCCAACTGGGGTTTTTAAAGAAGGTCTTTAAGAAGACTAAAAGACCTCAGCTCCCTTTAAGCTCTGTTTTGTACTGTTCTGCCTAATCTGATGCACTACAGATGTATAGTCTCAGGCCTGACTTTTAAAAGTATGACCCACGTGAGCCTTTTTCTGGGCTCAGACAACTACAAGGTGAAAATTGGATAGTGCAATGTCAAAGACTTTTTGAAGTTAAGAACAACTATCCAGGCACAGTGACTTTAGGAGAGTGACTCCTAAAGCATGCAGAAAAGCACTGCATGTTGTGATGTCATCTAGAAAGCTACATTGGAAATATTTTGGAGTTCTTCAGAGGGACATCTGCATACAGGGATGATACCTGTCGGTGATGAACAGTCAATATTACTAACTGGTGACTGAGATTGGGCTTGTTACAGTTTAGAAGTCAGTGGCAAAGACTGGCCACCTATGCTGTGTGACACAATTCAAAAGGGGAAAGGAGTTTAAAGTGCTTGGCATACCTTGCAATGGGAGGGAAGGCAGCAGCCAAGGTTGTTCCCTAGCATGGCACCAGGCATAGAAGTCCAGAGAGGGATGCAGATGAATCTGAAGTGACCAAATGGCAATCGAAATCAGGCACCTTCTGTTCCATAGGAGGTTAATTCCATTGGGGTGCAAGATTGTGTGGGTTTGACTACCAACAGACACCAAAGGGTCTTAGACAACTTCAAAACCTCCAGTTTCTTCCCTCAGCCCACTCCCTCCAGAGAAAAGCACAAGCCAATCAGAAGGCTGGGTGTGTCCACAGTCCTTTCCGCTTCTCTCCATCAGAAGCAGCTGCCTGACTGAAAGGAGAAGCGGGGGGGAAGAAGAAATCAGAGCGGAGGACAGAAGGGCTCCCATCTCCGACCAAGGCACGCCGCCTCTGTTTGTATACAGCACGCTTTCCAGCCAGCGCAGCTTTTTCTCCCAGCCCTCCCTTGCTCTCTCTTCATTGTTCTCTTCCCGGCGGCGGCGGCGGCAGTAGCGGGAGCAAGCCAGACAAGAGGCTGTCACGACAGGCGGGAGGGAAAAGAGAGAGCCTCTCCTCCTTTCTCCCTCTCCCACCCGCACACACCTACCAGCACTTGTCTCTGCGAGCGGCCAGTAGAGACTCGCGGAGCTTCCGAACGTGAGCTGCGCTTGGGTCTCCCAGGATCTCCTCTTTAATGTTAGGCAAGACGCAGAAGCTACCAGGATAGGGGAAAAAAAGAGTGCTAGAACGAGGGAAGAAGGAAAAGGAGAGTTTCCCTTTTCTGGATCCACAGGGCATAGGGGTTTTCATTCGACTAAAAATAATTTTAAGAAATAGCTTTTAATCGCCAAGTGGCTAGATAGAAGGGCTCTTCCAGCTTTCCGCCCTCCTTTGCCTGCGCTAAATTCACGCCTCTTTTTTTTTTTTTTTCAATCTACTTGGGCTCGACCCTTGTGGGATCCAAGGACCATGAGCCGCTGGGTAGCCGCCTGGTTCCTGTTGTGCTTGAGTCTCGAACCCCCTTCGTTCGCCAAAGGTGAGGAGGTGGGGGGGGGGGGCGCTGGTGACCGCGGTGGTGCGGATCGTAGGGACTAACGTGTTAGATGGTGGGAGAGAGGCGGACACCAGGGTCAAGGGGAAAGCAGCAGCCAAGTGCATTTTTTTTTTCAAAAAAAGTAATCACAAAGTCGACAGGAAAGTAAATTAATGCGGGGAATCTTGTTGGGGAGACGAAGGGCGGGTGGAGGGACGTATTTTGCTACTGAACGCTGAATAATTCAGAGCTGCCTGAACCTGGGTGTTTTCTTGTATGTATTTATTTGCCTTAATCAGATTATGTGTCATCCATCCGCAGACATGTTCCATTTAGCAATGGGAGCTTCAGGAATGCAGGGAAGGATTCTGTATAATCCAGATAAGCAGACTGACAATATTGATAATGAAACAGAAATATTGTGCGTGTGTGTGAAAGAGTGAGAGAAAGAGAGAGAGGGCGCAATCAGCCTTTTCTCTAGTAACCCTCTTTAAAAAAATAAATCAGACGGACAGTAACTGGGTGCGAAAGATCTGGCGATATACAAACGTGTTACAAATATAGTTGCAAGGTTCAATAATTAACACTTTTCCTACTCCGCCTCCTGGTCTTAAATAGGGCATCCTTAGGTTGTAAGGTACAAGAGATGGAGAAAGGAAAAAACTTCGTAGCCTTCTGAATGTATCAGTTGCACTCAGGAAGATTAAGACACATTCCGAGTATTAATTTTGTGTTTACAACGGATAAGCAGATGGATGGGTGGAGAATCAGATGAATACAGCAGACCCTCACAGATTGAACATATATCTGAATATATATCGATTTTTAGCTCCGATGCGGAAGGACGACAGACATCTTTTACACGCCTATATTATGTGGCTTACGCGGATGCCTCAAAGCGCTTTAAAAAGTTGGGAGCCGCAGCTTCCTGAGGTCCAGGAAACGCTAAAAGCAAAAAAGGCTTTGTCTGCCTGGGTGCGTGCGCGCGCGCGGAAGGATGACTAGCAAGGGGATAAAAAAATATATATCAAAGTACAGATTGGATTGGCATAAGTTTGACCAGCTTTGAAACAACTGCGTGTATCTAGAAGGGTGGGGGAGTTAAAGGAAAAGCTCCATTTTACCCCCCCTCCCCCGCCTCCGCTCGAAAGACTGAAGAGGTGGTAAACGCCGCCTCATTGCTCAGCTACTACGAAAAGCTCTTGGCTGAGGCAAGATATTTTTCTCCCCTACTTTCCTTCCTCCCTCCCCTTGTTTTCCCAAAGGAGACTCTCGTTTTCATAACATCAATTTATTTGGTCCTGCGAGTTTTCTTGGAAAATAGCCAGCACCGAGAAAAGACTTTGTTCAGAGGCTCTAAATAGAGAAAAAACAAGTTCTCGCCTCTTGGGGCAGAGGACGAAATCGGTAACCTCGCTTTCCCAAATTTCCTTGTCCCTTCCCCCCCCCCATTCTTCACACCGTCCCGCCAAAATGAAGAAACACTTTGGAAACGTATGAGGGGGGGGGTGAAAGGAAAAAGAGAGAGAGAAATAAGAAATAACCAACTACAGAGCGGGGCCCGCGAGGAAAGGCAACCTTGCGGCTAAATTATCAGAAGCCTCCTTGGGCGGCCTTTTCGCCTCTTGGGAAAAAGAGGGAACGAGTTGCCCTTCGCTCACGTGCTCCGCTCCCTTATGGAGCCTTGGTTGGCTTCACTTTGATCCTCCCCGCGCGCCGAGGCGCTAGGCGGGAGGGGAGAGGACACCTGAGCCCCTAAGCTGGCGGAAGAAGCGTGCGCCGCTCCAACTAAGCCGGGCAAAGGCGCTCGGAAGACAGGGAGGCAGCCGCAGCAAGCCACCGCCCGCCGGCGTTACGCTATTTGTAAAGAGCTCCGTGCTGCGGCCGCTCGCAAACGTTCCCCGCCTCGGCTGCTGTGGCGGTGAAGGCGGCGGCTTTCCCTGAAGGCGGAATCTCGCGGGCACGCACGCGCGTTTTGGGAGGTTGGAAGTCCAAGCACAGATGAGAACGCCTCCCCTGTGGTTTCTTGGGAGAAATGATTTTGGAAGGAGCGAAGTCGTTATGACTCAGCGAACTGATATGAAACTGACGTTGCGAATTAGGGAGGAGAGCTTCCGTTAGTGCGTATCTTGAAAGGGGGGGAAGGGACGGGACCTTTCACTTTGGTTGCCCCGCGAAAGGTTTGCCATCGCCGAGGGAGGTTGAAGGGCGCAGTCTTCCTTTTTCTGCTAGAGTTTCAGCGCGTTTTCGAAAATTGGTTTTGCTATTTGCATGTATTCACAATGGGCGAGGGCTAATCTTGATTACGAGGCTAAGATTTTGTGAGGAGACGAAATCCTTTCAGCCTCGTAGTGGGAACTGTGAGAAAGCTTGTCTCGAGACTTTTTCTGTTTTATCAGTCATCTCTGCCCATCCACTATAACGCTTGGGTTGGGTATGTTGCAAAACACAACATAACAAGAAGTTACAACAACATAATCAAGAAGTTTCTTTTACTACTATGCTAGGATTCCTTAAAAAAAAACAATTGATAAATGGATCAAGTGCATGAAGGTTTGAATTTGGGTGCCACAAAACTTGTTTGTTTTCTAATAAGAGATTACGAGGATTCTGGAAAACATTCAAAAATAATTGCAACTAAGATCTTTCAAAGTTGAGGGAATACTGGGTATTGCCAACTTTGTATCTTTAAAGATGATCTTATTCTCAATCAATGAAGCTAACTCCCAGTTAAAGTATATAAGATTATATTCTTAGCCACCAAAAACTTTATTCTCAGGTGCCTCATGCATAGGAGTCCCCGTAGTTAATGAATGTAACAATCAGGTTCTGCAAATATTTTTGAGGAATATTAATAACACTAAAAGTATAGTTCCAATTGTAAAACAGCAATTTAAATTACAAAAAGTTCCAAATTCTATATACTGCTCAAGATGATGCCAGTCTAGTCCAAATATATGTTAGAAGTAATGGTTTAATTAATGTCCTTAATTATACAATCTATTTTCCTCTTGAATATTTTAAACAAAACTACCTTTCTTTTAAAATGAGAATCTTCTTAGTGAGATTATATAAACAAACTGGATGTAGCTAACACTGTTAATTAAAAGTTCTATTTTTACTTAACAATGGTAGGCCATTTTAGCATTTTACCACAAAATATTTATATATTATTTTCTGTTTAGTTTTCAAGTCCACATCTGCTTATCTAAAATTTGGATCTACAGTTTTACTAATTTACCTTTAATTTTTTTGAAAATTAAATTAATGTATAAATCCAACATAATAAATAACACAGTGCCTAGAAAAGGAGAAAGGAAAGAAAGAAAAAAAACATTATTTCAGTTTATTGATATCTTTTTATCCAAAATCCAATTAGAAATTAGGACCCAAATTCTTTCTCTATATAGGAACTTTCTGTATTTTGTCATAAATATTAATGTAAAATATAAATATTAAAGTAAGACTATGATTTGACTAATTTCATTAGTTTTGGTGGTTATATATTTCTAAAATTATCTGGACTCTTTTTAGTCAGGATGCAGTCCAGCCTACAGCACTGAGCCAACATTGATTGTGCTTGTGGATAACCTGTGGAAAGCTTGGGATGGGTTGTGTGTGCATCCAATCTGACCCTTCTTGATCTCTTAGTTGGACCCATAAATCTAGTTTATGGTCAATCATGCTGTGGACACAATGTGCCCTACATGGCCTTGATCTTGAAGACATCCAAAAATTAGTACTGGTCCAGAACACAGAGGCATGCACAAGTTTAGGAAACCTATCATTTGTCCAAGTTAATCCACTGCTGTGGGAGGTGCACTGGCTTGATTATCACCTTTAAAGTCCTAAATGGCATAGGACTATGTTGTTTGAGGTATTGCCTGTCCTTGAGAGTATCTGTCTGCTTTACCAGTAAGATGCACACACTCCAGATCCCTTCTCTCAGATGTTGCCATCTGATGAGACCTAGAAAACACTTCTTAGTAACTGTCCCTGATCTTTGGAACAACATTTCACACACACACACACATTCTAGTCTAGTAAAAGGTATAAAGACCTGGTCCTTGTGATACCTACAAGTTTTGTGGTAGTATGAGGTTGGAGCCCAAGAAAATTTACAGTTTGTTTAGCCATGTGGGAATGTGTTGTATTTGTTTTACTGGTTTTGTGCTTTTTACTGATTTTATTGTATTATTATTGTTTGTGAGCAACCCGGGGCAATGTTACACAAGATGGGCAGCTATAAATATATTTAAATAAATAAATAGTTAATTTGAAAGTACATATTAAACATGATCTTATGTAAGGGTATTTAAAAGAAGATATTCGTTTTAGTTCAAGGGAAGCTACTCCTTTATACATGCATTCAGAAGTGAAGACTTCAAATTTTTCAAAAGCATTTAATTATAATCCATATGAAGGCGAAATAAGTCAATGTCATTGGTACATGTCTTTTGAGAACTTAAAATACAGTTTAAAGAATTAATATTTTCTTACCCTATTATAAAGAAGTTATATAAGCATAACAGAAATTCATTCAAAATTAAAATATCTATTTTGAAATAAAAAGAATATAGAATATTGCTGTTATGATAAATAATACATGTATCTGTTAAAACATATTTCAGTCTGCTTTTCAAAAATGTAGCAAATCCAGTTCTGCAGACATTAGTGAACTTTGTATAATATGGAATGGAAAATAGCATTGACAAATGTAAAATCCATTCCAAATTATTTGCACCCCAAAATAATAACACATTCTCTCCCTTGCCTCCCCTCCCTCTTCTTCCTCTAAAGATGCTATCTAAAGCAATAGCTATCTTTGGGTGAAACAGTGCATTTAAATTCTTTCTAAATAGTATAAGAATTATACGTACTATTATTTTGTTCAGTGGAATTGCACCATGGACTGCATAGGGCCGTGATGGTGAACCTATGGCACACGTGGCCCATCTCTGCCAGCATGCCAGCCATTGCCCCAACTCATCGACTGTACATGCGCATGTGTGCATGACTCCTGTGTGACTGAGCATACACATGAAACTCCCATGTGGCTGCGCATGTGTGTGCAACTCCTGCTTGACTGCATGTATGTGTGCATTTGCAGCATGTGCATACATGAAAGATGCCCACAAAAATCAAGCATGTGCAAAAGGTGCACATGTAAATTGCACATGCACAAAAGACGCCTGCATGAATCATGCATGCACGAAAGGCATGCGAGCAAATTGTGCACCAGTGCAAGATGCAGGTAAGCTCACATTCGGCACTTGGTGCCAAAAAGGTTTGCCACCACTGGCATAGTGTTAGACTTTTTAATTATTTAATCCTATAAGTCATTGTATGAAACATTAAAAGATGGTACTAAATATTATATGGAGCACAACTTTTGGCTTCTTCAAAACAAATTTCAGACTTGTCTGTATAATAATTATGGTGGTTCCACAAAATCCCATGAAGCCATCTATTGGTTCAGAAATTGGAAGGACCAAATATTAAAGAATCAAAATATTTACCTCAATTAATTATAGTACTTTCTTTCTAGCATAATTCAAATGGCATATGATCTGTTTGAATTATAGAAAACATATAGGAAAAACAACAGCTAATATTTACAAATCTATTACAGAACAATCAACATTGGCAAACACTGTCAGCTATTTTTGTTAATATCACCACAGACTGAATTACTTAGAACGGCAATTATGACAAGAAAGATTGTCATGTGTATCTGTCATGATGCAAAATCAAGGAATGAGTACATCTCATTAATAGAACATAGAATTTATACTATGTACATAAAATAATCTCAAACTGAAGTCTGGTCTTAAAATGATGGACTTCCAACTTATGGAGTGTCTGTATATTTATTAGAATTTTGAGATCCATCAATGACAACCTGATACAAAATACCATCTAAATCAATTATCAGTTTTACTGAGATAATTTTTATCTCAGTAAAAATGAGTACGTTTAACATCCTCACAACTTTTATTTGACATCAATTCTGTAGACAAAAAGGATGCATTATAACAAAAATAAGATCTACAAAATCGTAATTAAAACTGATTAAAATCCCCAACCAATAGTACTAGGCCAGACCGGCTTGTTGGAACAGAAAGGTTTTTATTTAAAATTATATAAATGAACATTTCAACAATTAATTTTTGTTAAAAAGGTAAATTGTATGAATGTAATATGCATTCATCATTTGCACTTCTTCCATTTTAATTCTACTGCTTACACGGTATTGCTTGCTTAAGTCATAGCATAAATGTTTTGGATGTAAATATTTAGTAAGGACAATGTCTTTCAGCAAATCAAGAAAATAGCTAGGACCTTGCCATATAGCTATTAGTTAAAATATTGTATTAGGTTATTGTACATAGTGCAATGGCATTACGTGGTAGCTTTGTCTATATAATATCCAAAACTTAAATGCTGTAAAATTCATTATGGACAATGTAACAGATGTGTGTTCACTTACGTAGAGAGTTAATAGTGTCTAGTTTTCATAATCATAACTAGAGATGTACCCTATGTGGAATAATATATCCACATGATAATAAGTCTTTAAAATAAGTACTTCCACTTTTTCCTGTTGACACCCTATGTATTTTTATAGTTTCTGCTGCTTCTCAGTCTAATTCAGCAACTATTCTCATTATTATTGCATTGTGAAATGTTTCTTACTATATCTATAGCTATATTTTTAAGTATTTGATTAAATATTTAATATATTCTTTATTATTTCTCTTCGTATAATATAAATTTTATCTTTTTTTTCTTTAAATAACATAATTTAATAATTAGCATTTAAGTTTTGGAAAAATCATATTTATGTAAAGCTGGGATTATCCTATATTGATGACCAAAACTGGGAAATAATCTACCACTTCTTTTCTCTCTTAAGGTTTGTGTAATTCTTTGTAGATGACAGGTTTTGGCTATTATTTCTTAAGCTGTCACTTTTGTGACTCATGTTTGCAACCCAAACATTATTATATAGCATGATGTCCTAGTTATATGTGTTCCTTCAGGCTAATTTAATTATTGCTTTTCATAAAGTTTTGTGTTTCTTAGGTATATTCTCATCTAGATGTTTGAAAGAATCAGGTATATTTTTCATTACTTTAAAAAATGTTTTCAGTTTTACTTACTTATTTGATTGCTATCTTAGCAAAATGTATATAATCAGTAAATCTGATTTTCTGAACTAGTAGATCACTCTGTTTTAAAAGTACATTCAGAATAATATAGCTTGTTGTAAATGGTGAATAAAGGAATATAAGGGGGAAATAAAGATTAATCTACAATAATGATAGAATATTGTTTTACAGGAATGTACAAAGACAGACCCCAACATTTCACAATCAGTTGAATCAGTGATGGAATTCAATTTTTTGTACTACCAGTTCTGTGGACGTGGCTTGGTGGGCGTGGCTAGGGGGGGGTCATGTGACTGGGTGGGCAATTTGTGTAAGCAGGGCAATAAAGATTAGGCTAGAAACAACACCAGAATGGTTTTTTCCTGCCTTCCTGACAGGATTA
>JAEANM010026266.1:0-10776 GCA_017656035.1 Myanophis thanlyinensis
CCTCTTACTTACTTACTTAGTCTCTCCCTCCCTCCCTTCCTTCCTTGTCCCCAGTTGGATTGCTTCTCCTCTGTTGTACGTTGAATTGGAAGGGATTTGAAAGAGATAGTCAGTAAGACGGATGCCAGGGTTCCAAGTAACATCCCCAATGTTACCCTGACGATTGTAGGCATTTTCAGACGGAATATATATATATATGTGTGTGTGTGTGCGTTTTATACCCGGAGAGAGAAACACATTGCAAAAACAATGGCCTTTTTGGGGGGCGGTGGGACAGACGGACGGACACAGGAATGTTTCTCAGCACTTTACTTATGGAAGGGGCGAGATGTGTAGGCACAAGTCTACATCGGAGGCCCCACTGAATCAAGTTCTTTGTCTGGGATTTTCACCGAAGGTGGGCTTGGAGACAGCTGCCAACAAGCAGTTCCCTTCACCAGGTCCCAAATGTCACGTGGCTCCATCCTTTGGTACACCTACGACAACCCCTTGTGCCTTGTTTTCTCTTTTCCCAAGGCGTGGGGGGCGAGAGCTCAAAACACCTCCTTTGTGTTCCCAAATTTCCTTTGGACACACCCACACACACACACACACACACACACACATCCGAGGTTCACTCACTGTGAGTGCTCGGCAGAAGGCCTTTATGTCTTATCCTGGAAGGATATTGCGGACGAAACTTCATTCTCTCTCTTTATTCTCGGATATTATCCTTTATCATAGTCTCTTGGGTTCAATGCTAGTCTGCTTGAACAAACCACAACTTACTAAACTCCAATCACATACTAAGCCAGGAATAGGCCGTGCCCTTAGACATCGTGTTCTCCGACCCATTCTACTTTCTCCAAGGATCTTTCAGTGAAACCAGTTTAAATAGGAAGCTGCCTGGCACAGAGCAAAACTTACCAGCTCCGAGACTGCAATGACTTACTACCAGGTTCCCACCGGCGTAGTAAGTGTTCGTGGCACCCTACCACGGCATTGATGGACCAAATAATCACCTTATTCTGTAGGCTGGAATTTATCAGAGCAATGCTAGGCAACATTCAGCCATTCACGAGTTCCCTTTGTAGCCTGTGAGTAGATGGATGGGTGGATTGAAACGTTTGTTTTTATTTTATTTTATTTTATTTTTAAATGGGGGGTGCACGACGGACGCTATAAGCTTCGCCGACCTTCATTCATTCCTAGCCATCCCCTACTATAATTATTTCTTACATCTCCCAATTGTCAGGAACTCTTAAAGAGTTTTCACAATTGATAATTAAAAGATCTAATTAACTACCGAAAATCAAACCACTTCAGTTTTAAGTAGTTGCAAGCTCTTTGATGTTCTTACACATTGGTGATCGATAGCTTTTTTTTTTTTTTAGTTCACATTATTTGTCCGTGCCTTTCTTTGCATTTGTAAAAAAAAAAAACTCACTTTAAAGTACCTTGGCTCTTTTTTTAAAGAAAGACACACGTCTTGATATATCTAAATAAATACAAATCGTGCAAAAAAGGCAATAAACTGTCAGCCTGCGTGAGGTTGCCCATCAGAGAGGATGTTAATGCTGACCCCACGGTTAACCCTTCTCATCGAAAGCAGATTCCGACCTTGGCTTGCCAGTAATCAAAGAAACTCTGGAAACTGGAGATGTGGCTTAGTCTGCCTGCCCATGTATCCTAGGTAACAAGCTGTTATCATCTAGAGCTGTTGAATTGACTTTTTTTTCGGGGGGGGGGGGGTAGAGAGGAGAGAAACAGAAGCTGGTCTTAAGAACGTAGGGAGCAATCTGTTGATTTTTTTGGTCAAGGCTTTGCCATCAAAGTCCATCCCTCCATCGAGTCAAATAAGTCAAGTTCTCCAACAACGACTATTTGCGTTGTATGGTGGACTATCAGGGATGAGTTGCAACCTTGGAGATAGAAGGTTTCCTTCACCAATTCCCAAGAAATTTGGGGCGGTGGTGGGCAACCTGTTCTCCGAAGCACCTGAAGGCAGGACAAGGATGGATGGCAACGAATCAAGGAGAGATCCAACCTGGAATCCAAGAGGAATTTCTTGACAGCGCGACAGATTAAATCGGTGGGATGTCTTGCCTTCAAGAAGAAGTTATGTGTTGCTCCATCACGGGAGGCTTTTGAGAAGAGACAACCATTTGCCTGTGGTGACATCCGATCTCCTGCTTGGACCTCCAACTCGACGAGTCCATTATTATCAGGCTAGAAGATTGGAAGACAGCGGAAGGTCACAATGTAGCATGATCAGGGGTTCAAATCAAATCCCCCTTCCTGGTTCCATTCCTCGAAGCAATCCTGGAAAGGCAAGAGGATAAGTCCAGAGATATTTTTCAGGGTGGCATTTAAGCGCCTAAGCCCAGAAGTTCTCAAGATGTTCACGGTTGGGTTGAGAACGTCTATCTACCCCCAACTAGGAGACCTGTCGCAGTGAAGAGTGGACGGTCTTAACCTCTACAATCATTTCCTCAACCTACGCTAGAGGTGCGCCACTTCCTCTACTCCACTTGTCCGGCATCCCTGGTTCTCGTGATCTCTTTAGGTGGCCGTCCAGAGACGCGTGAAGGACGGACGCCGCTTTCGGATGCCGTTCGAGACCCATGCCCTCAAGGCTCTTCTTCCAGAGCTACGTGCAGTTTGTGAAGGACTGCAGAGGGCAGTAGCATCCCTGGGATTGCCGGATGCATTTCGTTCGGAGGAACCTCTGTCCGGCTTCTGCATCAGGAGTCAGTCTCTGTGCATAAATGTGCACATTTCAGAAAGAGCGACATGGCTTTGAAGTCACAGAGCTTTCTCTCAACACGCGTTTCAGAAGAGACCTGGCACGAAGACGGAGAGGCGTGTCAGTCCTCGAAGCCAGTTCGCACGTACAGGTGAGTCCCAAGTATTGGCCCATTCTCATTCTCTGCTGGCCCGGAAACCAGGAACAAACAATGTCATTTATAACCACTGCTCCAAGATGAACGTCTGGATGGAGATTCTCCATCAATCCAGGTGACGGTTGTCCCAAAGTTGCTTTGGATTGTCCCAAGAGGCAATTGGACTTTCTGGTGTTTTGCTTTGAAGACGTTTTCACTTCTCTTCCAAGAACGCATCACGAAAGGTGGAAGAACGAAGGGGGAATTACACGGGATTGCATTCCGCATCTTCAACTTTATCCTGTGTTCGTTTGCAAAATAAATAAAATAAAATAAATCAGAATAGTTCTTACGAAACAGACTCTGCAAAGCCATCCAGCTCTCTTCCCCCCCCCCCTCCCGGAAAGAACTGCTGATGGGTCGAAAAAACCTGGAAAATATGGTATTTCCCACCCCAACCTCACAATAAATGGGAAAAAAAGAATCATCAATCAAGTTCCATAAAGTCACAACGGTGCCAAGTGGGGTCATTCTCGGTTCGAGCAAAACCCACGTCCGGAGCAGGTCCAAAACCCTTCCTTATGTGGATGTGGCCAGAAATGTGTGCGGCGAACCGTGTGTGTGTGTGTGTGTGTGTGTTTGTGTGTATCCTCCTGGCTGTGAAAAATCCACAAACCATAAAGAACGCAGAGCCTTTTGTGGGAAAGAGGCAAAAAAACCGCAACGCAATGCAAAACCTACATACAAACAGATGGTTTGCACCAATTTTTCTCAGCCCTTGCATAAGCGTGCAATTTTCACAGCTTGGTGTAACGAATTCCATTTCTCTTATCCGCCAGGAGAGCCAGCTCTGGAAATTATACAGTCCCCACACACACACACACAACCAGCTTAGAGTTAAGGTTTTGGTGACAACTTCTTTTTGTGTCTTTCGGATCACACACATCCCTGGCCAGGAAGTTCTTATCCTTGCTTAAACAGAATGAGGTCGTTTGGAAGCAACCTCCAATATTCCGGTCGGGAATACGTAAATCCATGTCCTGCCAAAGGGCAGCCGGCCCCATAATCCTGAGATTTTTTTATATCCAAAGCAGATTGTGCATTATGGGTACCTGCCGTCTTTCCAGTTTTAACTCTTCCAACAGCCCCCGTGGGCTTTTCACCGGAAGTTTTGTCGGGTCTAGAGATTTGTCAGGAGGATCGAATAAGGCCCAAGACCAAGTAGGATTCTGAACCTAGTTTAGAATAGCAGAATAACCTAGTTGCAAGGGACCTGGGAGGTCATCTAGCCAAACCCTTCGGCCCATTTGGGGGGGTGTCTTTTTTCAGCCTGTTTCTGAGGCTTTTTCAGCCTGTTTTGGGGACTTTTAAAGCCTGTTTTGGGGTTTTTTTTCCAGCCTGCTTTTGAGGCTTTTTTCGGCCTGTTTTTGAGACTGCAGCTTTTTTTTTTTTACCCTTGAGGGTTTTTTTAGCCTGTTTTCTAGCCCCCCCCCCAAAGCCTTGAAAATGGGCCAAAAATAGCCTTGAAAACAGGCTTAAAAAGCCTCAAAAATGGGCTGAAAAGGGTCTTCAAAACGGGACCCCAAAGCCTCAAAAACGGGCTGAAAAAAGCTCCGAAAATGGGCCTGATACAGGCTGGGAGGGGGGGGCAGTGTTGGTTGGGGAAGGAAGGGGGGGGCGCCTCTTCTCTTTCTAAGACTCAGCTTTGAAATCTTTGCTGCATTATGGAAATATTTGGGACTCTGAAGTGCAACCGAAGCGTACCATGGTAACCAGAAATTCTTGGAAGGGACCGAGAAACCAATGCGTAACATTCCAGTGCTAAATTTCTGGAGGGGGGGGGAGAGAAATTGGGCAAGGGGTGGGTGGGTGGGTGGGTTAAAAAAAGAAGGTCATTTTAATGCAAAGAATCCCAAGTTGGATTTGCTGACAGAACAAGTTTTTTTTTTTTTTTTAAATCACTGCAAAATGTTTGGATGCAGATAGTGCTTAAACCTTTCAGAAAATCCGTAGTCAGTTGCAACTTTTTATGTCTAGGCTGCTGCGGAGGAGACGAATACAAAGATTTCTAATCAAAATTTAAACCCGGCATGTTGCCTGCCGAGTTTGTTTGGTCTTGAGTAAGAGGAGGCGAGTCTTCAAAAATTACAATTTCCCATTTTCCATCAGAAGTGCGATAGTTTATTTTCTTTTTTTTCAACCTCCTGGGGCTTAATCCTTCCCTATTCCCCCTTGTTTTGGGTTGGGTGGCCTGTGGGGGGCTACGGATAATCATCGGTGTTTGCATTTATTTAAATAACTTACCCACACCTTAAGTTTTCTTTTGCCAAAGTGGCGGTTGATGGCATCCGATCAATAAATCATCAAACCTGAAGGGCCAGATGGAACACAAATTAAAGTAGGGAGATAAATCAGTCGTGTCAAAATTGGCACCGACATCAAAGTATCTGTCCACTCCATTGGCAGGTTCCAGGAACGCGTTTGATAGAAGGCGAGAAGAAAAGGTATAATTTTAAGGAAAGATCTCACGTTTGATAAAATTTTGATAAAAGAAAAAGGTTACTGCTAAGAAAAGATGCTTTTCCTTGGGCCAAAAACTTCAGACCGGCAAGGGGAAAAAAATTAAAATAAACAGCAACCTAGCCATCCATCCATGCAGGATTCCATAACACCACCTGACACACAAACACAACCACTGCCCACAACAATTTTCAGGTTAGCGTAAAGTGGGAAGGAATTATTTAACTCCTTTTTTTTTTTTTAAGGAGAGTAGATTTCAAAAGGGGAGGTGGAAATCTTAATAAGGTAACCGTAGCTTCGTTGCTATCTTTTATAAGACCCCCCTCGGGTGACTTAGAAGAAGAAATTGCGAAGCCGTGTAACTTTAAAGAAGAAATATTTGTAGCTCAGGCTTAAAATGAGGAGGGTTCGTTTGATGCTTCCGGGTCCGTCGAAACATCAGAATGAGTTTTCCTTGGTGCTCCCTGAGCTTCGTAGCTTTCTTGCGGACGTTTTATTACCCAACTAGGTAACACCATCAGTGCTGTAGTTTGGGTAAGAAAACCACCAAGCTCAAGAGGACACGAGAGTAACTTACTTCTGAGACTCAGTAATGGTTAAAGTCCCAGACTAGAAGCCACCATTAATCCCACCGTAGGCCTCAAGCCAGCTGAGTGGCTTTGGGCCAGCCCTTCTTTATCAGCCCTAGGAAGAAGGCAATGGCAAAAAAAACCAAACAAACACTTCCGAGAATTACTATCAAAAAAAAACCCGCAGGAAAAAGCTTTTCCAGGCACTTTAGCTGAAAGGCACAAAACTACCCGCCCCGAATCGTTCCTCAAAATAGTATATATCTCTCGCGGTCCGAAAAAATCACGGCGCCTGTAACTTTTGCGTGTCTCGAAGGCGCCACGACAGATAACGCCAGCGAAGTGGGGGGGGGGGAAATGCCCATTGGCAAGGAAAGCTCCCCCCACCCCCCCAGTGAACATCCTTTGTGCATTTTTATGATTCATGCTCCCATTTTCCTCCCCTGCTCGGCCACTCCAGTCCAAAGGCAAAATAGTTGTAAAAATGGGGAAACAAAACTCCCTGAAATCCTGCTCAAATCAAGGCACGCTTGGAAAGCTAGCAAAAAGACTGGCTTTTGGGGTTTTTTTTTTTACAGAATTTCCTAAAGGATGAGAGAATGGGGGCAGGAAGGCGGATAGGCTGGCCCTTGGAAGAAAAGAGCATTTTCTATCATTTTCTTTTTGCCAGGTTAGTAAATCTGGAGTAGAAGCCTGTAAATGGCAAGAGGCTGACCTCTCAAATAGTCCAGCTCTCTTTGAGATCTGTCAAGGCCTTAAAAGGTCAACCCCAGAGATATTAAATTGTGCCTGGTAAGCAGTTGGCACCCGGGCGAGTAACTTAGCTGTTGCCCCAGTTGCAATTTCTGGAGGTCACTCAAAGGTGGGCCCACACGTAGTTAAGTTATATTGCGGAGGGAGGGGGACAACCGGGTAGGCCAAGGCATTGAGAGGTGCCGGAGAAGCGCACCGTTGCGCATCTGCTTAATTTCAAATCAAATCAAATCAACTTTTATTCATCACATGCACAGTCCTACATGGTACGAAACGCAGTGAAATGTGTATGCAACTGCTCGCTACCATAGATAGGGCAAGAGAATAGTATAGACAGGGAGGGAGAATAAGTTAGGGAGTGATTGAAGGAGGTAGACTATGGGAATCCTGTTTAGTCCTGGGTTTGTTATGGTTGTGGTTTAGGGTCCGTATTGCCTGTGGGAAGTAGCTCCTCCTCAGTCTCTCTGGGTTGGCTTTCAGGGAGCGGAGGCGCCTTCCTGACCGCATCATGGTGAAGAGTCTGTGGTGGGGGTGGCTGGGGTCTTTCACTATTTTCCTGGCTGTAGCTTGGCATCGTCTGTTGTAGATGGAGTGCAGTTCAGGGAGCCTGGTGCGGATGATGCGCTCTGCAATGCGCACCATCCTCGGTAGAGCTCGCCTGTCCTGCACGGTGTTGTTCCCAAACCACGTAGTGATGTTGCCCATCAGGATGCTTTCTAGTGTGCAGGAGAAGAAGTTTCGGAGCGCTGTTGGGGGACAGTCTGAAGTCTCCCAAATTGGGCAGGAAACAGTTCCAGGTCTCTCCCCATAACTGGGTAGGTTTGGCAACTGGTTGGTGCTGGGAGGTGAGCTCGGATGGAGCTGAGCGAGTTGACCGCCGATCGATTTGTCTTTCGGCTTGGCCTCATTGGGCTGAGAAAGAAGACCAACGTGTGCGGGAGGTCTTCCAATAAATGCAAGGCAGCCATCAGATAGGTTCCCCGCTGTGATTACGGATAGCTGCCTGCCGTATTTTACTGCTCTCCCTCTTGCCCACACTACTTCGTCTGTTTTCAATCTCGGTGAATAAAGGCAGCAAAGTACAGATGTGGGTTTGTTTGTTTTTTAAGCGAACAAGCTCTCTTTGGGTTTGTTACCCATTCATTTAATTGAGGAATATATTAATGCGTGTCTGGGCTCAAGCTATAATTTATCTGGTGCGCTCTGAAATTTAGCAAAGTGTATTTAGGAATCCTCTGTATTATTCATCGCGTCTCCCAAATGAACCGGGAGGCAGAGAGAGAAAGAGAAGAGAGAGGAAGGAAGGACGGAAGGAAGGAAGGCCGAGCGTAGAGTTTAACTCACAAAGCGAAAAACAACAAAAATAGTTTGAAAATACGGTGCCACTTTCCCTTCTAATGACTTGCCTCCAGAAATTGGGAATGCTCCAACGCTGGAAGTTCTTAAGAAGAGATTATTGGGCCACCTTTTGTCTGAAGTGGCGTAGGGTTTTCTGCCTAAGCAGGGGGTTGGACTAGAAGACCTCCAAGGTCTCTTCCAACTCTTGTTACTCAAATTCAAATTCAAATTGATCTGAAGAAAAGTAGGAGGTGTAGCAAAAACACTTGCAGAGCGCTCTATTGTGCTTTTGCAGCACTCTCTGCGCGGGTCACAATGTCAGCATGTCTCAATCGCCGAGAGGAAGAAGAAGAAGAAGAAAAAAAGACAATTTACTATTTGCAAATGGAGTCGTTTTCTTGCAGCGGGTGATGAAATAGTCCTTTGTCGGAGGCTCTGCAAAATCTAGAACTGTACAGTTTTATAAACGAGCACGTTTAAGGCAAAAGACCAACTACGCTGCTCCAAAGTTAGAACAGACAAAGCTTATTAAAAATAGGCCCAATTATAAAATTGTACTTATTTTATTCTGTCAATTCCGAAGTCGCTCAGGAACAACCCCGTGAATCGAATAACCTGGTTGCTAATAAAAAGAGCAACCATTTTAAAAGAATAAAAAACAAGAGAAAAAGAGAGACCTAGATTTTGGAGCTGACTTCGAATCGGTGCTTAAAATGATCTTGTTGGCTCATCTTCGGTTAATCACTTTGTAATTATCTTTTTGCGTTCCCATATAAGACACAATAAGCCGCATCCTGCTATGGGAACACTATTGTGCTTCACAGGAGAAATGCGTTGTGTAATTACTTCGTAATTAACTGAAGGTGAGCCAATCAAATGAAAACTTCAAAGCCGCAGAAGAAGAAGAAGAAAAAATATGTTTAATATGGTTCTCCTAGCTGGGTTTTACCAGATAAATCATGATTACATGATTACAGCAAAAGAAAGATGCTGGCAAATGTATTTGGGTAAAACCAGAAGGAGTGGACCGGTCTGTCATTACGCAAGACGGATTTGATCTTTTTTGAGTCTTCTTACTTCTTACTGATTTATTAACTTATTAACTAACTTTGGCGGCTGCATTGGAATCGAAAGAGGTTTTTTTTTTGCCAAATACGATGCTCATGGTCCAAAATTCCTATTTTTCCTGTCCACCTGTGGTGGACGAGGCCTGGCTGAAGAACGCTCCGTAAACCAGTGAAGGTCCTTTACAAACTTGTGGCCTCTTCACGCTCCAACACTGGAATTTTATTTTATTTTTTCAAAGAGATTGGGCCGCCCTTGGTCTGAAACCGCATAGGTTTCTCCTGACTGAAAAGGGGGCTGGGCTAGAGGACCTCCGAGCCTCCCTTCCCAATCTGTTCTTCCGTTCTCTTCTCCCGAGATGCTGTGGCCTGGTAAGCAAGGGATCTTGGACCAACTCTGCTGCGTTTTGGCAGACCCAAATTTCTTCGAGAGATAAAAACAAAAAAAGCAGTGGGTTGCGGAGGATTTTGAAAAAAACTCCCTCCCAGAGACTCTAAATGCAAATCAGAGAATTGGTCCCACATTAACAAGGCCGAGTTGCCAAGAATAGCTCAAATTTGGAGAGAGAGAGAGAGAGAGTGAGAGAAAGATGTGGGGTTGATGCTGCTGGATTGAATTCACCTGAACTATCAGCAAAAGCTAAACATTTCACGGTTTAAAAAAAGAAAAAGAAGAAGAAAAAATGACATTCTGTACACAGGACCGAGATATCTCCCCTGTTTAAATGCTTACTTTTTTTTATTATTATTTTAAACCCGCCACTTTGACTGACAGCCTCGTTCGTGTGGAACGACCGGCAATTTCACAACTCCTTCGAGATCACGCTAGCTGAGCAGAAGTTTGCGAAGGAGTAAAAAAAACCCAGCCTTCTTTTGTTTCAGTCACACTAAGGAGGATAATCCAAAAAAGTGGGGTTCGTTTTCTGCAGGGATTACAGATCGGCTGGACCAATTTTTTAACTTTGAGGAAACAAAACAAATTAGAGTTTTCTGTTGTTGTTTTTTGTTTCACGATCTCGCGGTCAGGCGGGTTGAATTTCTACGTGGGTCTCCCTGCTTCGGCAGGAGGTTGGTCTAGAAGACCTCCAAAGCCCCACCCCCCCTTTTGCGACTCTGCTGCTCAAGTCAGTATCATCTTGAGATGCTTTCTGTGACTGAGAGATATGGGATCTTACTCTGAAGTTGCAACGGGTTGGGGAAGCTCGGAAGACTCCTCTGATCTCCAACTTGGTTGTTTTAATCGCTCAGTCCTCCAGAAGGGCAGAGAGAAAAGGGGACAGCTCCCATCTCTATATGCCAGGAGAGATCAAATATTTAAAAAAAAAAACAACCCAAGGCTTTGTGAGGAGGGGTTTTGATGGAATGGGTGGGGGGCTTAAATCCCCAGCCCAATCCATTCCTGGATGGACCTTGGCGCCTGCAGTATGTGCTCCGGTGGAGGGACCAAACATTGCAAATGTGCAAGCGACCAGCCACGGCCCAAAGCGGTTCTCCCATCTCCAAAGCCGCTCTTTAGGAACTGCATCGAAGCATGAAGCTCATCATCGCTTGAAATAAACATATTAGACAATAGTAATTTGCTGGAATGCAATCAGTCTGTTCAAACCGAATCAACACATGGCATCCAATCTAATTTTAGAAGAACCCTCTCTCTCTCTCTCTCTTTTTTTT
>JAEANM010026267.1:0-10776 GCA_017656035.1 Myanophis thanlyinensis
CCTGGTCACTCCTAAAGAGAACCTCAACATCCTCATCTCTGCTACCTCTATCTCTGCCTCTTGTCTTTTCCTCACTGTTACAGTCTCTAACCCATACAGCATAGCTGATCTCTCTGCTGTCTTGTACACCTTTCCTTTGATTCTTGCTGACATTCTTCTGTCACACAACACTGCTGACACCTTTCTCCGCCCATTCCAACCCGCCTGCACTCGTCTCTTCACCTCTTTTCCACTCTCCCAATCACACACTGTTGACCCCAAATACACGAACTCCTGCACATATCAAAAATACTATGTCAAAATTCAGAAATCTGACTATGCTTACTCTAGGGCGAGGGAGAAATCCCTCAACATTTAAAAGCTTATAATAGTAGTACATTCCAAAGGTCATCCCAACAAAGGAAATGCTATATGCGAGTATGTGAATTAAATTCCCACAGGAACAGAATGATGGCCAGTTGGATGTTTTTCTTTGTCTTCTTTTAAAAACAGGCCTGCAGCAGAATGACCACAGGCAAAAATCACAGAAGGAAGACAAAGCAAGATGGACAACATTTGGATCAGCAGCAACAAAAGCAAACAGAACTCAAGAGTCTGTACTGAAATATGAAAAGATACAAGGAAAATGTTCCAACATAGCTAGTAGTTTTGGTCCAATGTTTATAGAATGAATCCAAGTGTGGATGTGTTTGCTTTGAGCAAAGGCTAATTAACTGCACAAACATATCCTCTACTGCAGAAGAAAACAGCTCACAATAGAGATAAATGAAAGGTTAATTAAATGGAAATAAACAATTCTTCTGTTGAATAAATCCAAAGGGGTGGGATATCCAATTTCTGTCTCCTATTAAACTCTTTGAATTTCTTTAAAGTAATCAAGCAGCATTTTCTACAGGCTCTGTGGGCTGTCATAGTTTGAATGAATTAGTAATAATAGAAACTAATGTAAGAGACAACTTCCAAATATTTCCATCTCCAAAAAACTCACTGCAGCCATGCATTCAGAAGCTCCAACAAAGCAACCAACAGCTAAACATGAGTGAATGGACCTTCACATCCACTCGTGAGGCAAGGCTTTGAAAGTACACTCTAATGCCATTTAGGCCAGCGCAAATATAGGCTTGAATTCAAGAAGGGCATTCTTAAAATGCCAGTGATTTCACAAGGGCCTGGAACAAGCTGCTGTAAATTTTTGAGAGGTGGGTCATTCCCACCCCCACTCCATCCCATCTTCATCTAGTCTTTCTTCAGAGTTGCTTGTTTACTCTACAGAAGTCAACGATCCAGTCAATTGGAGTATGTAATATAAAATGTTGGAAGTAACTTAGCCAATATATTTCTGCAATGAAATCTACTGAACCATCTGATTGTATCAAAGCCTGGGCTTATAGTGTACTTTTGGTATAAACCTTTTTATGTGCGATCCAAGGAACCCCTGCTTCCTTCAGACTTTGCCTGGGAGACCAGTGAGCATTGGTGCATTGCAGCAGATAAGAAGACAGTTGGGATCAAGAGCTGCATTGTTGGAACTGAATGCCGGAACAAGACATGTAGTGAGACTAGCATGAATTTGAGGCCCTGTTGCACATGAGTAGAGTTTCTGAATCATGGAATAGGAGATTTTGAAGGATATGTTTCTCTTCTCATCTGTCCCTTTAAAGGGCCTTTAAAAGCATATGCACCCATACATAAATACAGAGACAGAGACAGAGACAGAGAGAGACAGAGAGAGAAAGTTAACCAGTTCTAGCAAATAGGTGCGAACTGATTGAATCCCACCTCTGGATAAATTTAAAGTTAGTCATCTGATTAGAGGACAGGGAAAGGGCGATACACTGTTGAGTCCCCTGGTTGCCTTCTTCAAGGCTAAGTGCTCCAGCCTAGAGACCCCTCTTGAAATGACAGTGATAATAAACAGTGCAAAGATGTGCAAACAAAGCCAAAGTATTAGTAAGATGGGCAGCCATCATGGGAGGTAATATTTGGAGGAATATTTAAGGAGCAGAATAGGTCCATTTTATGAATATTACTCACGAGAAAACACCAACACATCTACAAGATTAATTTACATAGGCAAGTTATCTTCTGAATGTTTAGCCCCACATAATTATAGATCTTATATTTTTTAGACATGCTGACACCATTGCAGAATTTCATGCAATGTTGCAAGCATATGAAAACATATTCTCTCCCTCTCTCTAAACCAAGTCTTCCGAGAGTTCATGCAAAAACACAGCAGTCTTTCAAGATTTGCCCACAACTCACGTAACCATTACAAATCCAATGAGGGATACCAGTAAAGAGGGCTGCTTCGATATGTATGGTGCCTCACACTGCCTCTTGGAGATGATTCAAATAATTTTAATAGAGTACAGCTTGATGTTAACTTCTCCCTACAGCATGGAAGCATCTGTCAGAAATTATTCCCATACTGATATTTTGCCCCCAAAAGGTAGTACTAGAACAGGCTGGAAATGCCAATTATTACATTTAATAAAGAACTTTTTGTTTTGTTACTCCTTCAATCTGACCTTTTTTCATAATCCCATATAAAATATTGCATACGAATAACCAATGATGGTAGATACTTTTTCCATTATAAAGCAATTACTTCAGCAATTATCTTTGCAGTTGCCAGAAAGATTGAAGGGATTGTGAACTGCAAAACTGTTCTGTTTGTTTCCCTGAAAACAAAAGCTGTTATTATACCTATTATTATACCTATAGCTCATTAAATGTTTGTCTCAGTGGTGAAATGCAGCGTGGTCTCATACTGCCGTATCAGTAGCAGTGATGGCTTGGCCCTGTCCATCCACCCCTGATGATGTTTGGGCCCTGCCACCTGCCCCTGCTCTTTGCTGCCCTATATTCCCTTTTTTTTAAAAAAAAATCACCTGAATCGCGCAGAACAACTGTTCTGCGCACCTCCGCAGCCTTCCCAATCACCCAGGCTGCCTCCGGAACGGAAAAACAAGTTTAGAAGCCGTGCAGCAGTGCGGTTGGTTGCATGTGCACTGTGCACATAGAACCAGTAGCAAAACTGGTTGGATTGCACCACTGGTCTGTCTGTCTCCCTATCTATCATAGCATGTAACATTCCTAAGAGGAACAAAACAGTGATTACTTCCAAAGTTCTTGATTTATAATATTTACCCTAGACAGGAAGTGAAAGATAAATCATTCAATGAAAATTAAGTTGCCAAATATACTCCAATTTTTTATAACAAACAAAATTAAAAGCTATATTAAAAAACTCAATACACATATATACACAGTTTGTATTAATGTATTCAGCATCCAGGACAGTTAAGGATATAAAAGTTTTCTGGTTTTATTGTGCTACTTTATAAAATCTCACCACATCTATTTTGTCCATTTTACTGAAGCTCCAATAGATTATTTATCTCTTTTTGAAGAGTTTTCAAAGTCAGACTTACACTAGATGGCAATCTTCACTCTAAATGGGTATCTATAGATCTGCTGGGCTAGTCTGATAAAAGGAAGGAGATGAATACTGCAAACACTGATCTCTAAAAATCTCTGGTGCATATGATTCTCCAACTAGATTCAATATCTCTGTACAATATTTGCAAATAGAATTCTTGCATTACATTTCCAGGCCCACCTAAATCATTCATAAATGGTTTCTTCTATGGGTTAATTTCAACAGTCAGTGGAACTAAGAGCTTTGAAAGGAAGCTCAAGCAATTTACATAAATGAGATCAGTGGAAACATCTATTTTGAGTTTTGAAGAGCTTATAGCTCAGTTCACAAAAATTAACTCTTTTAAAATGAAATTATTACATTTTTAAGATAAATTTATTAGTCATGTTTTAGACAAAAGCATTTCCACAAATACTGGTGTTTTAGCAGAGTGAGGGTTATCAGTATAGGACTATCCAATTCTTAAATTTTAATCTTAAGTATAATATTTAACACTGATGTTTACCCATAATGAGTTATCTAATATTTAACAATTAAACATAAGTAAGGAATGTTTAACATATATTAAGGTACCTCAAATGGGCTAACTTACTGAAATTGTCCAAAATTTGTGGCCCACAATTTCTATAGAATTGAAATTTGGCAAATTTTATAATACGTTTTATAATAAACATGATCACAAAACAGTTTATGACATAATACAAAATGTCATACTATATTTCCTTTGCTGTTGTTTAACTATGTTATACAGTTCAACATGGGCTATTTTCAATGCAGATAGCAATAGCAATAGCACTTAGACTTATATACCGCTTCACAGTGCTTTACAGCCCTCTCTAAACGGTTTAAGAGTCAGCATATTGTTCCCAACAATCTGGGTCCTCATTTTACTGACCTTGGAAGGATGGAAGGCTGAGTCAACCTTGAGCCTGATGAGATTCGATTTGCCAAATTGTTAGTAGCTGGTGATCTGCAAAAGTAGCCTGCAGTACTGCCTGCTAACCACTGCACCACTGAAGCTGTGAATGTATCTCAACTTTTCCAGTTACAAGTTCTGTCATTGTTGAAAGCACTAAGGAATCTGGTAAGGATTGACCCAAAAGGTTATGTAGTGTGTATCTGTGTGTATACATACAGCGTGTGTATGTGTATATATGCTGGGTTGATGTACTATTTACGGTATCCGGCCAGAAACCAGTGATAATTAGTTCTAGTCCGGGTTTAGGCAGAAAGCCAACTGATGACCTTGGGCTAGTCACTATCTCTCAGCCCTAGGAAGGAGGCAATAGCTAGGAGGTGGAAAACCTTGTCTAGAAAACTATACCAACTTGTCCGGGCATTCTCCAAGAATCAGATGTGATTGAACAGAAGAAATCTATATATCCTCCAGTTATAATCACCTTTCTACTAAATATCATTGGACATATTTTAAATCTTATAATAAAATCTGTGCTGCTTCATTAATCGCTTGTTATACATAATACTGCCTAAGAGATAAATCATTCTCATAAAACATTCAAGGGTCAACAGACTTTTGAAATTATCAGAATATAAATCCTATACTTGCTCTAACTTCACACTGTAGCACAGTAATGGTTCTCTATAGCAAAGATTCTTATGGATTTAATTGGATTTATTCATTTTAATAAGGTCTAGTTGGTTTCTAAAGTGTTACATTTGGTATACATAATCTGAGTGGAGTTTTTATGATAATTTTATATGATCTACTGGTGACTCAGAAAAAAGTAAAAATAAAAATAACAAATTTAATTCCCTGCTAGGATACCAGATTATTTATATATTTTAAAAGGAGAAGACCCTTCCAGTTTGGAATTTTTGAGTAGAGTTACTGTTTGAAGGCCCATAGTATCTACTGTGCATTGTCTACACCTATACGGTCTCTGGATTAAGATCTATGGAACTTGCTTTCATTTTTCATGCTGCTACCATGTCAAGCAGTCCTAGAATCCTTTTCCATTAAAAAAATTATAATGTTCTATTTTGGGGGGGGGGGGGAGACGAGACAGATTGTATGAATAGGTGCCAAGCAATCTTGCATGTCTTTTCCCTTACTTCTAGGAGTGAATACGTACATATCCCCCAAATAATCTGTGGCAATTCAGGGCCTAGGCACTTTTCATTGTGCCAGGACTAGACACAGATGTTAAAATTCAAACTACTCAAATTCAGTCTGGCCATTTGGGCTATAAGTTGGTGAAGCAGTTTATTTTGTATGACAAATGCTTTCCTAGTGTCAAAACCTATCCTGATCAAGGCACAATGTGAAGCCTATAAAATAGTTAGAAAATTTGTATGTCATGGTGCAACATTAAAATGCTGATCATAATAATATGTATTAATGTGGTATGTATAATCTTAAATGTGGAACTCCAGAACCTAGCAATAGTACAGACATAAGCATAAAGTCTCTCTATAAGACATTTGCTGGATCTGTCAGACTTCTAAAATTATTCAGAAAAATTATTAGAATGACTGGGAGTGAGACTGCAGCACCTTTTTAAAGCAGGTTCTCTGTTAGACTGAAAAAAAATCTGTGATTGCTTTAGGTTAGGACAGGGGTGGGCAATTATGGCTCCTTCATGACTCGTAGACTTCAACTCCCAGAATTCCTGAGCCAGCAATGCTGGCTCAGGAATTCTGGTAGTTGAAGTCCACGAGTCATGAAAGAACCATAATTGCTCACCCCTGGGTTAGGACATCAACAATTTGAGAAGCTGGGCCTTTATGCAACTCATTAAACCAATTACATTATTCTCCAGGTTTGTACAAAAATTTGAAAAAGAAGACATGGGTGCTTTAATGAGATGCTATACCCACACACTTCTCAAGGGACACTTTTCTGAATTATTTTCAAACCATAGGCAACCTTAATGTTTACTACAACTGTTTCCAGTTACAAATGTACTAAAAGTAATGTGAGCAATCTGAAAGATCTTAAGCAAATGGCTTCTCTTTGCCTACTATATTGTAAGCAGTAAGGAGTGTTGCATGCTATGATATCTTGGAATATCTGACATTTTAAATAAGAGTTAACAGTCTTTTTCTAATGTATGGACTAACAAAATATAGAAAAATAACTGAAATCTTATAGGATTACCAAAATCTTGTGAACTATTATTGATCGCATTGCCAAGAAGACAGGAATTTAGCATTTTTGTAAGTTTGCAGCTTTTAATTAAAACGTATAATTTATAGGAGGTCCTATGGACAACACTTGTCACTTTGCAGGTGGTTGGCTACCACCAAGGTACCACCAAGTGTATTCTGGACAAAGTTAAATCTAGTTCACTTAATAGCCACATGAACAAAATAAGAATGAAAAATTTGCTAATCTGAGCAAGCTGGAAAAGCAGTAAGAACGCTGCATGTACAGTGTTTAATTAATTATTTATTCACAAAATTATATTATACTATATCATATATAATATACCCTCATTATATTATGCTATTATATCACCATATCTGTAAAAAAAAACCCAATCTCTTTTGCCATCAAAAATACCTCTTAAATATATTTGGAGAAATCTAAACTGTCCATGAAGCAATATAAAAAACTAAGGTCTCAGGGAAAAAACAAATCAGCCAAAAAGTGCCAATGTGCATTAAAAATGCTTCCACATATCCTGGGATTCAAGCCAGGAAAGCAAGAATTATTCTTTTAATCCTGAATATGTGCACTATGTCTATAAAGGTAGTTTTAGAAATGATAATAAAATTGCAGTCAGGAGATTTTCATCTTGCCATTCTTTTCTGAAAAATCTGGTTTTAATGTTGAACAAGAATAAATGCTGAGTTTTTCAGAATGGAGTACCATTTTTTTTTTGTCTCCAAATAGACGTATGATTGCTTTTTTCTTCACTGGTGAATTCATTTGTGAAAGAAGAAATTATTTGCATCCACTAATCATATTTATTTCAGTGAGTCTTGAAAAAAGTGATAAAGGCACTCCTTCTAAAAAAGGGATTATTTACAGTCAACCTTCACCCTCTCAAACGAAAACAAAAAAGAATAAGTCAACATAAAATAAAGCTCTACACTTCACCTGGTTTTATTTTTTGTAACTTATCAGGCAATAAAAACACTGAACTGTACTATATCAGAGCCGGGAATCCCATTCTGAAAGGCTACTTTTAAACAAGGCATCTGACCCCTTAAAATGTACCGTAGAAGATGTTTAGTGAAATAATAATAATAATAATAATAATAATAATTCACTTAATAGCTCCCATTGTGGTAATGGCATTCCAAGGAGCCATATAATACATGCTGTAATTTCAACAACCCTCCTTTTTATTTATTTTTTCTCTCCGAGGCTGCTGATCGCTTGCTTTCTGGATTCTGCTTCTCAAAGGATCAGAAAAAGGAAGGCTGATAATGCAAATAGACTTCCTGAGACCCACTTCAAGCTTTTCCTTCTACCCCTGCTACCAGGCATCAGGTCTGTTGTTCCCTGAAGTAGTCTCTACGATGCTTCCTTTGCTTTGTGCAGGCATTACCCCGGGAAAGCTTATTTGGTGCATTGCAGCATACCTTTGTTGCTGCATTGCAAACCACTCTGGTCTTTGCCACGGTTGCTCTTGACAGCAAAAATCTGCCTCTCGCTGGCTTCTCTGGTCTCTCTCTCTGTGTGTGTGTGTGTGTGAGAGAGAGAGAGAGAGTACAGTAGGCATATGTCTGCAAGCATGCTCTTCATAATAAGGTCTCTCCCCCCATCCCCGATTTGGGGGGGGGGAGAGGGGAAGTGGGGCAGGGAGACTTAACATGGTTGTGAAAAAGTCAAGAGTTTTCAAAGCTGCAAAATATACTGGCCTGCCTGATATCCACTAAGCACTCATTAATCTCTGTAATAATCCTTAAGACTGCTTACAAGGGTATAAAGCATCCAGATCAATTAACGTTTTAAATATATTAAAGCCTTTAAAGTGCACATGCGCGCGCACACAAACACACAGATTGCATACTTTTTCTTTATCCTCAGCTCTTTGAAGCCCTTCTTTCTCTTTCCGAAACTTCTCCTTTTCATCTTCTTCTTCTTTTCTTCGGGCGGCAATTGCAGCTTCCAGCTGGGCAGCCTCCTCTTGCTGGGCACGCCACAACAGCACCTTCAGACAAATTGAGACAATCGCCCTGATCGGTCAGCAACCTCAAAATTTCTATTTGATCATATTTTAGAAGTTTGCCCCAAACCCACTAGTGGGAATATAGCACAATTCCCAATGCCCTGGAAATAGCATTGTTTCCATGTTTGATATTTCCCTACCACTCCAGATGACAGCCACCAACCACTCTTGCTCCTTTTTACACACCCTGCACAAACATATATATAAAAAATGGTGGATTTAGACAGTTGCAGCTATTATCTTCACGTTTTTGACCGCCCACTCCTGTGCACACTTCCAACTCTTGCTAAACTGCTTTCTCATGGTAGCAGGTATGTTCTGGAATCAGGGAGTGCAGAAAGCAAGCCAGCTACTTGGCTAAAGCAAGAAGGCACTTCTTTAAGGCAGCAACAGTACAGGGAGTCCTCACTTTACAACCACAATGGAGCCCCAAATTTAATGCTAAGCAAGGC
Source organism: Myanophis thanlyinensis (assembly GCA_017656035.1). Lineage (NCBI taxonomy): Eukaryota > Metazoa > Chordata > Lepidosauria > Squamata > Homalopsidae > Myanophis > Myanophis thanlyinensis. Next base: position 9,039 of record JAEANM010026267.1, read on the forward strand.
AGTTGTTGAGTGAGCTGTGTCCAAAAGGTTGATGAGTTTTTTAGTTCCGTTGAATCTGAAATTGACTGAACATCCAAGCAAGATGTGCTGTTTGTTGCTGGAGAGTGGGATGCCAAGGTTGAGAATATTAAGGAGGAAACCATAATTTGACTATATGGCCTAGGGTAGAGGTTTCAAACACAAGGCCCGCAGGCTGAATGAGGCCTGTGGGGTGCTTAGATCTGGCCCACAGGGCCATCCTAGAAACAGCGAGGACTGGCCCGCAGTGTCTCTGCCAGTGAAAATGGAGCTCGGGAGGGCCATGGACCTTGGGAGCCCGTTTTCACTGGCAGAATGCTCAAGCCACCACAGGCACCCCTGATATGAGTGACATCAAACTGGCCATACCCACCCTGGTTATGCCCAACCCAGCCCCCTAAAGTTAAACACAACCCTGATATGGCCCTCAATGAAATTGAGTTTGACACCCCTGGCCTAGGAAACTGAAATAAAGCAGGACAACTTCTCAATTTCTACTAATCCAATGATCTTGTTTCATTGCTAATAATGTCTTCATGTCTTCATTGTGTACAACCAACACAATTTATGCAAAGGATAACCCTACCAAAAATCAGAAACATCTCAGAAACAACTTGTTCTATAGAAGAGAATATATGTCTCTCAGAGTTCAACTGTGGAATCCTTGGTTACTACATGGCATTACCATAGCACATTAAAGTCCTCCAAAACATCTTAACTAAACCAAAAAATCCAATAGCTGAAGAAGAAAAAACAGGAATCATCTACAACATATAGATTGTAGAGACTATAAGGACCATAATAGCCACTAGGTAGAACAGACAAGTATAAGATTAGCAGAGCACATCCACAAACACCAACTAACACTCAGAAGACATGATAAAATTCCTTAATCTCACAACACATGGACAGACTCAATCGTAGGTTCAATTGGTAATCTGTGAGCATCCTAGACTAAAGTGAAAATTGCTACAGAATTCCTGGAAGATTGACACCCAAACACATCAGCCATCAATATACACATAGAGATAAATCACATTTACACACTATTCAAAAGAGAAAATGAAAAAGTTAAGAAACAAACAGAACACATTATTTCAAACATTCTACACCAAGCTAAGTAGGAATTAATACCAGACAATCAACCAAGCAGAAAACAATACCTTAATAAAGGATCTACAAGGAAACAAACAATTAAGCAGATAAACAATCAAGGAGAAAACAATAGCCTAATCAAGGAACTACTAAGGAGAAAATCAACCTCCATCAACACTGGCAGGGAACAAACTCCATACCCATTAGGACTGATGATGTTATCTAGTCAGGTAATGAAACAAGCGAGCAAATAACCAAGTTCATAGAGCAGCAAGGAATTCACAATTTGCTCCTATTCTCTTCTATTGGTTTAAAGAAGAATTGAAGAGAAATCAAATTCTACAACAATATTTCAATGAAATAAAAACTAAGATTGTCAGAAGTAAAAGGAATCCAAAGCTGGTTTATTTGATAAAATTAAAATAACACACACACACACACACACACAAAAACATGCAAGGTCTGTCAACCTGTACAGATTTCTTGTTGGCTCCAGGATTGAAATATTAATCGTTTATGGATTTATTTATAGGTAAAGTATAGGATATGGAATGAAGAGATATCTGTTATATGAAGTGAACAGTTAGTAAATTTGCCTACGCTTATTGTTATGAAAATTAGAAGT
>JAEANM010026268.1:0-10776 GCA_017656035.1 Myanophis thanlyinensis
AATTTAATTATTTGTGAAGACAAAAACTAAAGTCTTGTCTTTACTTTTTGCTCCTTTATATGTGTACTTGTATAATTTCTGAAGAGTGTTTGGTTGCCAGTTCCCAGGTATTAAAGGTAATGTAAAGAAAATAATTTGAATGTTTTATTATGAAACTCTATATATGTATATTATCAGGTGCACTATATACAAATTGCATAGAAATATAATTTATAGTTTAGTTTTAAATCAGATATATTAAGGGTATATCCTGATAAGCTCCATATTTTTGTGTAGCCATTTCTTTACATTAATTTTGGATAATATAGTCTTGTTAAAAATGTATTATTTTTAATAAATATGATATATTACTCTAGAAATAGACTAAATTTTCCAAAGATGCACTTTTGTATGTTCTGTTTGTTTGAATAATGAAAGCTGAAGTCTGGTCTATACTGGAGGTTTTTAAATCAAAAGATTTTAAAATCTTTTGATTAATTCACTGGTGCACAATGACTTAAGTAAGAATGAACAACATTTATGTCTTACTTATTATTTGTATTCTTTATAGTCCAGTTCATAAGAGCTGAAGGTGGATGAAGCTGATAAAGGTTGAAGAAAACCTCAGATAGATCTAGACTTATTTCACATACATGAGGTTATTTCTTCTTCACTTATAACTTCCTCATGGTCAGAATGAGATTGTGACTTAAACTTCAGTATCCTGACTTGTGCTAGTTGATAAGGACTTACCAGGACTGAAGGGATGGCTACAACCTTTTCTAAACATCTAGTCTCGTAAGTTTGATGCAAAATACTTTTATGAATGTATTTTCTGTCATCAAATTTTGGAGCTACTGTACTAAGATTATTGTTGTATGCAGAATGGATAAAAATGGAAGTGATGGTTTGCAAATGGCACAATTATCCTGCTTAGTTTATAGCAATAGGTACAAAACACTCTTTCTCAGAGAATGAAATTGGAACTTATACTTAGAATGATCAAACCGATTGCTACCTTCGTGCAATTTCCCAGTCTATTGTTATGTCCTAGCCTAGAACATACATTTTAAAATGTATAAGCCCTGATTCTTACAGTGACTGGGAAATGGGGAACCATTCTGTCAAATATTCTCAGACTTCTCTGAGATAGGTTTTATTTCTAACATTCATAATATTTATAAATACCCACAGTTGCTTTGAACTGTACTTTGTGAAAAAGCAGTAATAATGTAGAAATTGGCACCCATATGTAGAATTCTTGGGAAAATGTTGCTATTCTCTCCTCAGTTCTTCTAAACTCTTCTTTCTCGAGTTATTTGATATTTTGGCCAACTCTTCTACATAGTACATTTCCAAATGTTTATGAAAGTCCGGTTAATTTCAAAATATATGAAAACTAGATAACTGTGTGCTCTATTATATCCTATAGTAAATGTATAGTATATGGCATTAAGTACACCCCTTAAGTGGGCTTAACACCCTCTAATATCCAAACATCTAACCCAAATTAAAAAGATCTATAAATTCAGCTCTTGTTCTGTGCATAGTGTTTTGGGGAAAGGTTAATAGGCAGGGTGAGTGCATTAAACTTTGCAGAGGCTTACAGCAGCCATTATATACCCTCAAATCACTGATTATTTCTTTTGGAGAGTTTAAAATTCCTTTTGGAGAGTTTAAATGTGCCTATTTTAATATCTGAAAATTAAGGCACCTAATTAACTACTTAAATCATGCCTCAGATAAGCTAAAACATTGGCTTCATTTATTCCAGAGAGATTATTTATCCCTGCTCCTGCACTATAGCCTCTCAAAAGAGAAGAAAAAAACATCATAAAACAAAAAGGTGTCCCTCTCTGGGGAAAACAATCAAACAAAAACAAACAAATGAACAAACAAACAAACATCTTTCATGAGATATATATGTGGATGCCATTGCAAATTTGGTATATCTATCATCTATCTAGCTATCATCTATCTATCAACTATCTACCCATCCATCTACCTATCTCTCTGACATAATGAAATGAAATGTGGCAACAAGGTGATTTAAGACATGGAACCAACTGAATCTGAGGAAAACAGCAAAATATCTAATTTCTTACATGCCTTAAAATCTAAGAACCTATTAACAAATTTACTCAATTAAAAGGCAATATCAGTGATATATGCCAAATTAGGGATACTTTTTTAATCCTGATGGCCAAGCATAGTAATAATTAATATAGTAATTATACTATAGCCCAAGTATAATTAAGGCAGGAAACATTTTTTCTCAAGGTTGTAATGGATAGATATTAGACTTCTGGGATCTTTTTTTTAATTCCACTAGAACTTCAAATTCATCTTTTAAATCATGATGTGAAGCTTTTATATCATATTTAGAATTAAGCCCATTTTATGAACAACATTTACAATTCTCCCATATACAAAAAATAGCTTTTGGTTCTTCCAAACTTTCTTTATGTCGGTTTTGGAATATAGTTTATGTAACAGAAGCAGCTAGGAGAAAGTGATTTTGTGGCTGTTATTGTTTAATGCAAGTCATAAGTCTTTGTCAGACTACTTCAGATCAGCCAGAAATCTGCCTGTAGATCCAGGTCTATGCTCACACCTACCTTAGTTAAAATAATCATTGGAAATGGAGCAAATATTTTCTCCTTATCTTATAAAGCTCTTGTATTTTCAAGAGCAAATAAAAATAAACATTTATGGCATATTATAAACTTGGTATTATTTGTCCAAGAGATTCTTCCAGTCACTTGGATAAACACTGAAAGCAGACTTGTATACATACATATTTATGATTGGCTAAAGGGTGAAGATGTTAAAGACATATTTTACAAATTAAATATATATTTTTGGTACTTGCATCATATTATTTAACATGCTTCTGTAGAACGGTTATATTTTGAAGGGGTAAAAATGAATTTTAAGTGTAAAAATGTCCAATTTCTTATCAAATGGGCACAGTTTTTGATCACTGGATTATTGCCAATTCAAAGCAGTATAACTCTCACAACCAATTGCTAATTGGGAATCTCAGTTGCTATTGCAAAGTTCTCCTGTAGCGATCTGGCTTGAAACACATTGTTGGCCTTTAGTCTAATACAAGATGGTTCTCACGTTTGTATTTTATTTATGTGTGTATGTGTGTGTGCGCGCGCGCGCATATGTGCTTGTGTATATATTTTGCTTGTTCCTTTCTACAGAACTTAACATCATTCAACTTGGATTACTATTGTGACATGAATCTTTTTAAAAGGCAGCTGTGAACAAATAATATTTCATTATCTTAATATTAATAATCCTCAATGGTTGACTACCTGGTGGCATCCTCCAAAAATACAAGATGACTATATTACAATATATTATGATACATCCTTGCTTATAATCATCCTTTCATGAAACAACACCTAGAAATAGTTCAATGAAAGCACTGCATGATAAATATGATAATGGTAGTATTTAAAAATACATACAGAACATAGATGCCATTAAACAAAACAAAATTACAATAACTTAATAACAGCCAATGCTATGAGACATACATTCAAAGATAGATGCAAACTTTATTTAAATTTCACTGAATGGAATGGTGCTTCTGTGTTCTATTCCATCACCAATCATTTTCCTATATGTCTTAGCCTCAATATTTTTTTTAAAGCAGAGTGAAATAAAGAATAAAGAATGGCCAAGACCTTCTTCAAAATGAACAAAGAGTATTGCCACAATACTATTAACACACATGTGAAATAGAGCATTTTCAAAAAAACACATACTGCATTGTATTTGTTGTCCAGCACCAGAGAGCTGCTAATATTTCTGAACCTCAATTTGCATTACTTTTACCCCATCTTTCTTTTATTTTGCAACTAAGCTCCTGTTTCCTTGTAAACTTCCTTGGGGAACAAAAACTGCTGACTTTACAAGTACTGACAGAAATGCCACAATATAAATTAAGTCAGGGATATGTTGGTTATTTGGGGGGTGCCAGCCTAGATAAAGAAGCCACGATGCAGCTGCACAAGGATAAAACTGTCCAGCTGAACACTGATAAAAATTTATCATGAGAGTGCACATGAGGAGGCAGCTTAGAGAACAATTCTGTGGTAAAATGTGTAATAGCAAAACAACTAATGGATTATCACTACCTAATTGTAAATGTGTTACAAGTTTTGGGTCTGATGTTAATCTTTGGAACGGAAGCCTCTTTAACTACTTATTTGTAAAATTAAATAGCTAAGGCAGCTTTCAGAATTGTGAATATTGTTAAAATTCTCACTATAGGAACCTGTTATATCAGATTCTATTGCACGTGTTTATAGCCCACCATTTAAAATACAAAACTGGATTTAAATGTGAGATGGTAAAGAATTGATACAAGGAGGTTCCGTTTTCCTTGTTTTGAACTTTGTGACTTTAAGCTTTTTGTGCTTTCATTGGTAATCCGGAAGGCTACAGAAGGACCCCCAATCCTATGCAGATGATTTAATTACTGCAGTGCAAAAAATGGGGGAGGGTATGGGTATTTTTAAAAAAGTTAATTCACAATTGTTGAACAGAACATAGCCTGCTGTTGGGATTTTCCAGCTTCTTCTCCATCCTACTGTGGTTTTGGCAGTCAATCATAGCAAGTAGTCCTCAGGCAAAAAACCAAGATATGTCTGCTTTAGATCTATTTCAGGCCTGGAATGGGCCATATAGTTATACTGCCAAGGATACAAATTTGAAAGTTTAAACAAATGTTAGCATCCATCAAACAACTTCCTCTTCATGTATGGGAAAGATTCTTGTTTGAATTCTGTTCCTCCACTAGTGATGATACGGCAAAACTTCCTGAGACAAAGGCTTATCCATACTTGCAATTTAAGCTACTCCTGTTCTATACGCCTGTTAGATTAACTCTGGAGTTGTAAAATATTCACTCTGGACTGTAGCCTACTAGGTTGTCCAATGGACAGGGCTCTGCTGATGCGCTCCTCCCAATCTCTGTCCTCTTAGAAAGCAATTGTCATCAATTCCATCTGTGACTTGATCTTTCTGCATATACATACTTACATGCCCATTCCCACAAGTACCCAACAAACACACTTGCATGCCCCCCACACATGTTCCATCCATTCATTTCTGTCACCAAATTTCTTTTGTACCTCAGTGATCAAGAAGCAATAAAAGAGTGCTCCTCATTTTTTTTCCTCCTTTAAAATGCCATGATATTTAAAAAACAACAACTATTAGGACTAAAAGGAGTGATTCTTTCTCTTTAATGAAGCCAACAGGACTTCTTAGGTTAGCTTGTAACAAATTGAGGTGCTCTAATCCAGACAAGAACAAGTGAAGCAATATCACAATGAAAAGTGTACCTCAGAAATGAAGACAAGAAAGGTATCCTGGGTAGAGCTTCAAAGATGAGGGCCTCAGTACAGAGGGCAAGCTGTGTCTGCCCTTGAAAAATAGTGGTCTGTTTGTTCTGGTAATGGACAACTGAAGAGGGCAGGCAAACACCAATTCCAACTGAAAATTTGCAAAAACCTCTGAATCACCAGCCAGGAGTTATGTATCATTTGCTAAAGTCTTGATGTTGAAATACTAAGGAAGACAACATGATTGGATTGCTATTGTGCCTTTGGCAAGTTGATATGAATGACTATAAATAATTAGTGGGAAATCTTCTGCATATGAGAACATCCTTACTGATCCCCATGTGATAACAGCCCGGTCAGCATCCACTGCTGTATGTTGTAAACCTTTCCTTTTTATCTTCATTTTGAAACAATTCTTCAAAAAAACAGCTTATTAAAAAAATACCTGTGCTTTGCAGTAAAATAAATAAACCAATACCTGAAGTTTCCTGTGTAGTTCAAAGAAAGCAATTTTAAGCCCTAAGTACAACCACAAAACACAGCAGCATATCGATCAAAATAAATAAATAATGGAATATCAACTACAGCAGCAGAAGGGTTTTTGAGATGACCAATTACAGATTTCAGAAACTGAAGGGCCCAAAGTTCACATAGAATAAAAGGGTCAAAAAGACCACCAGATAAATAACAGGTGAACTTGAAAGAGCATTCCTCAACTGAGGAGTTGTCACCCCCTGGAAAATGTGCTCTGCTTGACAGACGCTTCTCTTACTTCCTTTGTCATTTATAGAAGTCCCTCTGATATCTTTATTGTTCAGCACTGAGTGACGCCAGGCCTTGCAGGCTTTTTGCCCAGATGAAAACTAATCTGTGCACCCAGGCTTTTAATTGAATCTACACTGTGGTGTATGTTGCTGCTGTTTTTGCTACCTTGGTTTTAATATTTTAATATGTTGTAATTATGATGGCTTTAAACTTTTACTTTTGTACCCACTTTGGAGTTCTAGGCATAAAACTACCATTAGTACTTTTAAAAAATCCGTATATTTGGGAAGCAAAATCACGAGAGATTTGGAAGCCAATACAAATCTTCAGACTATTTGTATGATGGCATCGCATTGGCTATTCCTTGTTTACAATTTACTTGTTCTGGCTCAGCTAAACAGTTTTAAAGGAAAGAACAACACACTGAGAAAAGCCAACCAAGCAGAGGTGAAATTTATCAGGTTCTAGCAGGTTCGCTAGAACTGGTAGTGAATTTTCTAAGCAGTTTTGTTTTTTCCTAGTTTACAGCGTTAATTCTGTAAGAAGGGCAGGAAAAAAACATTCTGGTGTTGTTTCTAGTCTCATCTTTATTGCCCTGCTTACAGGAACTGCCCATCTAGTCACATGATCCCCCCAGCCACACTCACCAAGCCAAGCCCACAGAACCGGTAGTAAAAATATTTGAATTCCACCACTGCAACCAAGGCAACAGAATAGCACATGGACTGTTGCACCAAATGATCCTAGTGGTACCTCTACAGCAGACAATTATTTTCCTTACCCTTTTCTTAGTCAGCCTTCATCCCTTTCATCCCCAGTAACTGAGGGGCACACTTACAGTATGTCCCATATTGTAAAGTCTTATATTTCCCCTGCAGCCTGGTAAAAATGAAATGTATATGCTCCTCCTGAAATATTAGGTTCTCTATAAATTAGGCTCTTTTTTTCTTCCTAGTTTAAAAACAAATTTGTATAATTGCACATGGGGTGCAACTTTCAGAAAGAAAGGAAAGGAAAATATTAAGGTAGTTAGGTTACGTGTCTACTAAAACAAATTAGCAAGCCATCTATAGTTAAGGTTGTACAGGTGCAAATGTGCAAATTCAGCATCAAGAAACTAGCAAAACAAAAAAAGGGAGTAATAAAATATTATGATTTGAATGAATAAAACATAGATGCTTCCTGTTTCCTCATGTAGACAGTTTTTATAGAGATTCAGCAACTGATCTATGTATGTATAGTTTGAAAAAGCAAACATTTTATAAATGAAATACTGATGAATTCTTATAACCTCCTCTTTACTGGTATCGTCTTTCAAAGGATTTTCTCTACCTGCAGACCATTTATTCAACAATTAGCATATGGTAAGATACATTAGTAAAAGAGAAGCAATTTTCTGTCATTGTGTTGATGCACATCAATGAACATGCATGTGTAGGAGTCAAGCATCAGAAACCCATATCAAAAACTCTCCGGGAATGAAGTGGGGGAGCTGAAATTTGACTTAACATCCAATCTGTACAAGCATTCTTTAATTCGCTCCAGAAGACCAAAATAGGGACAAAATCTGGATGATAATTTACACTGCCAAAAACTTAGGCCCTGTGCCTGGTAAATGAAGAAAGTTGATGCTTGTGACATCTGTGTAGTGTATGCCAAACTCTGGAAGATTTTGAACCTTTATTAGAATAGTTTTTAAAATCCCTTTAAAGCAAACAAGCTAACAAAATGGAAGTGATGAACTAAATAGTGAAGAATTACAGCATGAGAGATATATGCTATTACAGAGACTAACCAATGACATTTAAAAATCCGGATGTCATAAGAAATCTCTCATTCAAATAATTTATACTCCCAACTCCAGATGACTGGGAACTCTATTCTCTATGATCTTTTAAAACCAAATATTTCATGCAAGAACAATTTGTGATGCAGGAGAGCTGTAGTGGAATGTCTCTAAGCCAACTCAGCCAACTCTGCATGACACATTGTCCTTGCTTTCTAAAGTCAGCCTCATCTCACTTTTAATGTGTGAAAGGAGAGATTATTCAACACTGTGGTAGACACATTTCTGTTCTCAAGAACACTGTGATATCATTAATCTTGTGGCAAGTCTGCAAAGGCAGGTTATGTGAATGCGAGTATTTTGCAAGGCTATAAATAAAGTTTAGAGAGAGAAAGATAGAAAGAAAGGCTAGTTTCTTACAGCTTTTATTTATGCAATACAGTCCATATTAATTGTGTAATAGTTTACAATATTTTAAAAAACCCTTTTTATTGCGCTTAAAAATGTCTTCATAGTATGTACAGAAACTCTTAGTTATTCAAGATTTTTATTCTATACCAAGTGTCTGTTAATGTATCTCAGAAAATATATAAGCAAGGATTTCATTGCTCCTTGAAACCCTAAAATAGATTTCAGAAGATGTTGAATACTGTCCGATGCAATTCTACCAAGTGTAACACTGTTTTAAGCTATTAAGTACAGGTAGTCCTCAACTTATTATCCCAACTGGGACCAGAATTTCCATAGCTATGCAAGGCAGTTGTTAAGTGAGTTCAATTTGATTTTATAATCTTTTTGCTAGAGTTATTAAGCAAACCATTGCAGTCAGTAGCTGGGTGGGAAGTTTGAAAATGGTGATTGCATAACCTCAGAACTCTGCAACTGTCATAAATACCTATCTGTTTCCAAGTGCCAGAATTTTGGTCATGTGACTGTGATGATACTGGCTGTAAGTGTAAAGACTGGTTGTAAGTCATTTTTTCAGTGCTGCTATAACTTGAACCGATGCTAAATGAATGAATGATGGTAAGTTGAGGACTATCTGTAGTAAATATGGCTTAATTCTGCATTCTTTCTTTTAAACTAATTCAAATGGCATTTTAGTGGCTCTGCCTTTCTGTGTTGCTTCCACACTAGAAAACAACCAAACAAATTTTTCCAGTGGTTGGGCAGGGATCTTCACAGGAGTTCAAACAAGTCAAGATGGCAGCCACAATCATGTGATCAAAGCCCTTATTTTTTATTGAACCCATTAAGGCATCTTGTGGTTGGGGAAACATTTGAACTTTGCAACCCTCTTTTTTGCATTTGAAATAACTATTCCAACCTTATGGGAAATGTCCAACTATTCTGGAAACATTCAGAGCTTAGAACATTTCAAGAACGGTTAGTAATAACATCAAAATGCTTTCAGTAAGAAGAAACTTATTTCATAGTTGAAGCATTTACAATTCAAAATATTTTGCACTAGCTTCTTGACTACCGAGATATAGATATTTCATGGTTATTGCAATATATAACATTTCTATATTTACTTAAAGGTTAGTCCAATTTAGGAATACATGTTAATTAGTAGTTTCTTCAAAGAGCCAGGTCAAGCCACTTTGTTGATAGGAAAAAATAGTGATACCCTGATTCTGTCTGACCTTCACGGCCAGACAGCTGATGCTTTCTTTTCATTTGTTCAGTTATGTTTTGCTTTTTTTAAGCACTGCATCAACAGACCTGGCAGAGGGCCAATCTTGCTGTGGTGTGGCACATGGGCCAAATTTTCAGAAAGAGCATCTTTTATAGCCCAAGTACATTGTTTTGCTTCTCCCTTCTGATCCCAACACACATTCTCTCCCACCAAAAAAGGGTCATCTAGTGAGACATCTAAATACCATTTTAAAACATTTGTTATTATGTTTATGACAAGTATAGAGAAAAGTTTACAGTTTAATCCTGTGAACAATGTAAAAGGTCACATTTGATTGACATTTTTCACGTTTGACAAATGATTGAGGGAATAGAAGTTATAGGACATTTGAGGAAGAGCAACTATAACATACATAAATTCATCATAACACAACTAAACCAGGTAACTAAACCAAGTCAGACTTTAGGAGAGAGCTAACTGCAACAAGCTAAGAGACAATCTAGAAAAGATATCAAACCAAACCATGGATGGATATCTAAAAGGAAAAACAGTTCAAGCTTGGGAAAGTGTCAAAAATGAGATAATGAAAGCTCAAGCAAAAAACAATATCTCAGAGAAAGGAAAAACAAGAGACACCAGACTAGACCAGCATGGTTGTATAAAGAGCTCTCTGACAAATTGAGGGACAAAAAAGTCAGATATAAAAAAATGATAAGAGGCACACATAACTAAAGCAGAACACCAAAGATCTGCCCAAATCTGCAAGGAGGGACTCAGGAAAGCTAAACCCGAAATGAGCTAAAATTAACAACCAATGCCAGATAAATGCTATATTATGACTAGAAAAATGCTATGGTAATAGTAAACTTGGACTTCAGCAAGGCATTTGATAGACTACAGCCTTCTTCTTGGTAAGATAGAACAATGTGGGAGACGCAGTACCATTAGCAATAGCAATAGCACTTAGACTTATATACCACTTTATAGTGCTTCCCAGTGCTTGCTGAGTGGTTTACAGAGTCAGCATATTACGCCCAACAATGTGGGTCCTCATTTTACCCACCTCAGAAGGATGGAAGGCTGAGTCAACATTGAGCCTGGTGGGATTTGAACCAGCAGTCAGCAGAAGTACTGCAATCCAACCACTGCACCACCGAGGCGATACATAGAATAGGTGATATCTGGATCAATAGTAGTGTTTATGAGAGGGACCTAGGTGTCTTAGTGGACCAATATATATA
>JAEANM010026269.1:0-10775 GCA_017656035.1 Myanophis thanlyinensis
ACAGCATCATCCAGATGCCGGGGAAGCTGCCGTGCCACCACGGTCTCAACAGCCTTCGCTAAAAAGGGAAGGTTGGAAACCGGCCGATAACTAGACAGCAGGGCTGGGTCCAGGGACGGCTTCTTGAGGAGGGGCCTCACCACCGCCATTTTCAGGGCGGCCGGCAAGGACCCCTCCCTCAAAGAAGTGTTGATAATCCCCTGGAAGTAGCCCTGTGTCACCTCCCGGGCCGCTGAAACTAGCCAGGAGGGACAAGTGGTGGCATTAAGACCAGTCCTCCCTCCCCATCCAGAACCGGCCAGTTGGAGTCCAGCCCTCCCCGAATCTGAGCGATTTTATCCTGCAGAAAACAGGAAAAATCCTTGGCACGTCCCTGTAAGGGATCTTCCCGCTCCCTAATTTCAAGAAGGGAACGGGTCACCCTAAAAAGGGTGGCCGGGCAATTTTCTGCGGATGCAATAAGGGCGTATATATTTGGGTATATATTTGCTTTCCCTCTCAAGTAATACACATAAATGAAATACAGGTGTGTCAACCAGTAAGAGAATCTCACACAACTAAGTCTTGGTAGCCAAGCAGCCTTCCCATCTGCTTCATGACAGATGGTTCTAAATCAAAGATCCTTGGATGTTGGGAAGGAATCCCAAAAGGTTATCTGAAAGAATGACTTGAAATATTACATGCCTCACCTCTCGCATTTTAGCATGTAGGGGGGACTTCCGGGGAAGATGGATTGCATGACGCATGAAATCCTGAATGCAGCTATATTCAATTACCTGAAATAAGAATACACAACCTGCTTAATATTCAAAAGTTGAAAAAAAAAACCACTTTAAAGAAACAGTCATATTGACTTCCAACTTGCATCCACAATGCCACCTACAAAGTCTATTAAGCCTAGGTCAAGAAATCTGCAAGAAGCCCCCCCCCCCCCTTTAATCAATTTAACTATAGGTAGTCTTCAAGTTACAACCATAATGGAGCCTCCTCATTATGTTCCTAAGTCATAATAGTTGCAAAACAGATAAGTAATGTGAATAACCCCATTTTACTACATTTTTTTGCAGCAGTCATTAAGCAAACACTGTGGTTATAAATGTAAATATCACAGTCATTAAGCAAAGCCATTTGCTGAAAACCAGAAGTATCAGTTTTAGGCAACAATGTTGTAAAATGTGGTCAGATGACTGTGGGGACCATCAGAATTTTTGGATCTGATTTCAGATAGGTTGTAATCTTAAACAGGGAACAGTATGTCTTGAGCCTACCTCTTCTGAAATATATTTACTAGGGACAACTTTATTTCTCGTTTATTTTAGAAATTTATTTTGTTTTTTTTTTCTGTTAAGATGTTGAAACCTCCTTTATTAAGCATTCTCCTTTTTTATTAAGTACCTCCTGTTTTAGAATACTGCTACAGGTAATACTGTTCTGTAATAGCCTGATCGCATTTTCAGTTTTTATCTAGTTCATTTTAGTAGTTTAGTTTGGGACCCTTTATTCTTTCTCACTGAGCTATGTGAAAGATATATAGCAAGGTGGGTCAAACTCAAGGCTTGGGGACCGGATCCTGGAAACAGCGAAGGAGCAGCCTATGGTGCTTCTGCCAGCAAAAACAGAGCTCGGGAGAGTTGCATGTTGGTCTCGGGGGGGGGGGGGGGGGGGGGGGGGGGGAGTTGCATGTTGGTCTCTCCCCCCCCCCCCCCCCAAGTTCCATTTTCAGTGGCAGAGTTGCAAGAGACTGTTGCAGTCGGAAACAAAGCTCGTTCCACCACAGGCGTCACCGACACAAGTGATGTTGAGCTGGCCACGCCAACCCTGGCCATGCCCCCCCCCCCGGAGGCCAAACATAATCTTGATGCAGTTCTCAATGAAATAGAGTTTGACACCCCTGATATACAGGCAGACCTCGACTTATGCCCAAATACTTAAAGAGACTGTTCAACTTTACAATCGACTCCCTAGGAATATTTATGATTTGGTTCTGAAGTTCTGCAGTCACAGAACCATGGCAGGTGTTCGGCAACCAGCCTGCAGTTAATGTCCATTTGCAGCATCCCACGTTCATGCGACCATGTTTTTTTATTTTTGCTGAAAAACGGGCATTATTCTGGTTTTCAGAAAAACTGGGCCCATAGGGAACAATGGGTTCATTTTACGACCACTTTAACACCACAAAAGAGATTGTAAAATTGAATCCATCGTATGTTGTCCATTTTTATGATCATCACGACTTACAATCATAATGGTCACTCCATTACTGCCATATTTCAAGCACTACCTGTAATTGTCTACCCACAAGAAGTATATCTTCATCTACGGTGCTGTCACAGAAGACACTCACCTCAACTTCAACTTAGGTTTAGTGCTTAAATCTAAACCACAGTTAATTCATACTAGGCTCAAAAAAAATTTGGGATTCTGAAGATGTGTCAGTAGTACCATTCCAAAATAGTTACCCAAGGAGAGGGCTATTTACAATGCAGGAACTCATCTTTTTTTTATCAATGTTTTAAGGAATTACCTTGAAAGTTGTAATTTTTTAAATTGTTTTTCTCTGGTAGAAGCTGGGTGTTCATCCCTATCCAACAGTAAAGAACCTAGCAAAATTTCTTTACTATTATCTTGCATGTAGATAGTCCTCAGGTTAAGACTGGCAACCATTTGAAATTACAATAGTCCTCCTTGGAGGTACTTACAATCATTGTACAAAAGAGACTTTGATTGCATGGTCAGCGCCATCATTTAAATCACCATCCCTCCAGATTTCCTGCCATTCACACCAGGGACAAGCCATCATTTATTCTCATCAGCCCTCCTTTTAAAAGTAACAGCTGCCAATTTTCCTAAAAGCTCTTTTGCAGATAAAATAAAGTTCTGCAATATTCATAGCCAGCTTTTACACACACACACACACACACACAGAGAGAGAGAGAGAGAGAGAAATCTATGTTCTAAAACCTCAAATACATTATATTCTAATATCCATTCAAAAACAATTCATCTTGCATGAATCCAGTTATTTGCCACTATGGCATACCTATAAAGGCATATACCAGGGATGTTAAACTCAATTTCATTGAGTGCCACATCAGGTTTATGTTTGACCTCGGAGGGGTCGGGGTGGGCGTGGCCAGCTCAACATCACTCGTGTCGGGGACGCCTGTGGTGGCCTGACTGCTCTGCCAGCGAAAACAGGCTCCTGAGCTCAGTTTTCAGCTGCAATGGTCTTCTGCAACCCTCTGCCAGTGAAAATTGATCTCGGGAGAGCCACCCGCAGCCTTCCCGAGCTCCGTTTTTGCTGGCATAGGTACAGCAAGGCCAGTCCTTTGCTGTTTCCAGGGTGGCCTCATGGGCCACATCTAAACACCCTGTGGGCTGGATGATCCAGCCCTCGGGATTTGAGTTTGACACTGTTGTCGTATACGGTAGGTTGTCCTCAACCAACAACCACAGTTGGGAGAAGGATTTCTCTTGCTAAGAAATAATGATAGTGATTAAGTGAATCATGTTCTATTTTACAAACTTTTTTTTTTTGCTATGGTTTTTAAGCGAATGACTGTAGTTATTATGTGAATCACATGCTCGTTAAGCAAATCCATTATTGATACTGCTTGTTGGAAGCCTCTGAGAAGACTGCAGAAGATGGTGATCACATGATCATGGGGATACTGCAATGGTGCCTAAGAGTGAGGACTGGACACCCAGCCACTTTTTTCTGTTCTATTATAACTTCAGATGGTTGCTAGATAAATGGTTGTAAATCAAAGTCTACCTATACTGATATGAACACCGAAAATGCTCACAGATCTGAATTTTTTTTTAATCATTTCTTTATTTTCCTTAAATCTA
Organism: Myanophis thanlyinensis; assembly: GCA_017656035.1. Classification (NCBI taxonomy): domain Eukaryota; kingdom Metazoa; phylum Chordata; class Lepidosauria; order Squamata; family Homalopsidae; genus Myanophis; species Myanophis thanlyinensis. The sequence continues at coordinate 3,853 of JAEANM010026269.1, forward strand.
CTTTATGATGATTGTGGTTATTCTGAAACATTATACCTCTAGTATTTCCCCAGAACTCTTCTTCCAGGCTCTGAAGTAAATATCAGCAACATGGTTCATCAGGGACCTGCGTCAGTAAAGCAAAAGACACAGTACAGTGAACTTAAACAGACATTTCTTTAGATTCAGAAAGCATCCAGACCTTTTGCAATTTCCTCCGTAAGTTAAAATTCTAGTTCAGCACCTTTGAGTTCTGTTAGAACAGGGGTATCAAACTCAAGGCACTGGGGCTGGATCCAGCCCACGGGGTGCTTAGATCTGGCCCCCAGGGCTGTCCTGGGGCAAAGGACAGCAAAGGATCAGCCTGCGGTGCTTCTGCCAGTGAAAACAGAGCTCAGGAACCTGTTTTTGCTGTCAGAGCACTCAGCCCACCACAGGCACCCCCCAATACGAGTGACATCAAGGTGGCCATGCCCACTCCCCCCCCCAGGTCAAACACAACCCTGATGTGGCCCTCAAGTTTGGAACCCCTGTGGTAGAATATAAAAGTTTGGTTTAAGACTCAGGTTGTTGTTTTTCTGTGATACATACACTATGACCTCTAAATCTAAAATTGCGGTATCAAATAAGTTTTCTGCTCGAGCCTGCTCGACATCTCACTCTGCATCTTCTAATAATACATTTATTTTTTAGTATTTGGGAACAGACACTTCTAAAATTTTAGCTCTTCTTACTAGTCATGGTTGAGATAAACCCTAGAAATATTTCACAAGGCTCAGAAATGGGCCGTTGGTCTTACCTGATGCGCTCCTTCTCAGTGCACTTAGAGAGAATCCAAGGAAGGGTTGTCTCTGTCTTGTAGCTCTATAGATGGAGTCTGTCAATCTTGAAACTACTCCTCCTTTTGGTACTTCTCAGTTTTGACGAGGATGTAGGATTGACATGGACATGGCTAGCACAGTTTCCCCGGTATCAGATGTTTAATGGACAGGACGGCCTACAGGGTGGGGTTGGATTCTCTCTAAGCAAACTGAGGAGCATATCAGGTAAGACCAACACCCCTTCTCGCTAGAGAGAATTCAAGGAAGGAGACATACCAAAACTGGTACGTGTCAAGGGCGGGAACCGGCCAGGTCCTGAGACCGGGAGCCTGTGTGTACTAGCTGTAACACTCGCCTTCTAAAAGCTGCATCCGACGAAGCATAGGCATCCAGTCTGTAATGTCATATAAAAGGTGTTGGGGATGACCAAATTGCAGCCCTGCATACCTCTTCAACAGACACCTACAGCAGGTGGCCACTATAGTAGCCACACTATGGGTTGAGTGAGCCGTCACTCATGGCAGCACCAGTGCCTGCACTTCATACGCCTTTGCTATGCAGGCTGAGCTACCTGCCAATCATCAACGGAGTCACCTTCCTCCCCAGAGTAGTCAACTGAAATGACACAAACAAGGATTCTTTTTCTAGTGGCAGCTGTTCTTTTCATATAGATGTGGATGGCTCTTTGAACATCCAACTTGTGCCACTTACGCTCCAATTTGCAGGATGGCTTGGGACAAAAGTCTGGTAAGATACTGTAAATTCCTGGGCCCTATGGAACCAGGAGTTGATCTTGGGAACAAATGCCGGGTCCAGCTTCAAGACCACCCTGCCAGGCTGGAATAAACAGGTTTTCCCGAACCGAAAAATCAGCAAGCTCTGATATTCGTCTGACCAAGGTAATTCAGAATCTTGGGAAGATCCCACATGGGATATCTATGCACTGTTGGTGGGCATAGATTGGTGGCTCCTTTAAGGAAACTATAATGCATATAATAGGGTGTTGTGTGATTGAATCAAGCTTGTCACAAGACAAAACTGATGATAGCACAGCTACCTGCCTGCACAAGGTGTTTGGTGATAGCCCTTTGTCTAATCCAGTCTGCAAGAAATCCAAAATCTGGGAAACTGAGACTGTCAGCAGAGAGATAGGTGCCTTAGAACACCAGACACAGAATGACTTCCAGATATGATCATAAATACGATTCATGAACAGTCTCCTAGCTGCTTGAATTATTCTCATTACTGAACAGAAAAATTCCCTAATGCTAGTGCCCTGCGTTCAAGTGCCAAACGGTTAGGGGAAGGGATTGAGGGTCCGGATGGACCAGATCCCCTTCAATGAGGGAGATCCTCTCCTGGGAAATCTACCAGGGTTTGTTCAATGACAAGTTTACCAAGTCGGCAAACCAAGGCCTTGCGGCCAGTACAGGTCACCAACAGCACTTCTGCTTTCTCTGTCAGGATCTTCCTGACCACTTTCTGGAGAATAGGCAGAGGGAAACGCATAAAGTAACCCCCGAGGCCAAACCATTTGAAGGGTGTTCACCCCTTCCATCCATACTGATGGGAATCTGGCTATGAATCTGGGCAATTGCATGTTTGCCGAGAAGCAAACAGGTCCAGGGTGGGTGTCCCAAATTTGCTGGCCAGCTCCCTGAACAGCCAGGGATGGAGTTGCCACTCTGAGTGGTCTATTATCTTGCAGCTTAACTGGACATTTGAGGTCCCCGAAATGTGGTCTGCTTTGACCGAGTGGAAGTGTCGCTCCACCCAGAACCCCAAGGCCAATACCTCCTCTATTAAGGGGTGCGTTCCACCCTGTCAGTTTACATGGGCCTTGACGGTCACGTCTGTGAGAACCAATACATGAGAATCGGATAGCAACTCCTGGAACTGTTGCAGAACCAGACGGATGGCTCTGAGCTCCAACCAATTTATGTTGTGCATAATGTCCCTGCGGGACCATTGCACCTGCTCAATCTGGTTCTGGCACTGTGCTCCCCAGCCGAATAGGCTGGTGTCCATGGTGACCATAATCCTTTCTGGTTCCTTGAACAGCCAGCCTCCATTGTCCAGGACATCCACCATGGAAGCGACTGCCAAACCTCCTCCAGAACCGTCATCTTGACATCGGAGTTGCTGATGCCCTGCTGTTGGAATGGTAAGAGAAACCATTGGAGGCCTCTGAGATGCAACCGCACACAGGGGATGATTCGAATACAGGAAATCATCTTTCCCAACAGTTGGGACAGGATCTTGAGTCTCACCGCAGGTAATGCTAGGATCTACCCAACCAGGGATCTGATATTTTCCTGTCGGTCTGGGGACAGGGATACCACACCCATAAGGGTATCTATATATACTCCTAGGGGTAAGAGTCTTGTGGTGGGTATCAGATGGCTCTTGGCCTGATTCACTGATAGGCCATGTGCTTGGAGAACATGAATCATCTGTTCTAGATCGACTTCTGCCTGAGCCTGGGTGTATTACTGAATAAGGATATTGTCCAGGTAAAACTGGACGCGTATCAATATCGTCCTCAGGTATCCTGCCAGGGCCGCTAAGACCTTTATGAACAACCTGGGTGCAGAGGACAAACTGAAGGGTAGGGTCCTATACTGAAAACGACTCCCTGCATAATAGAACCTTAGGAATTTTTGATGTTCTGGCCAAATTGGTACATGGAGGTACACCAGGTCTATTGATGACAGGAAATTGCCCTCCCTGATGCTTTCCAGAATGACCTGGAGAGACAGCATCTTGAACTTTCTGTACTTTAAATGGCATTCAATATCTTTAACTCTAGGATTGCTCTCCATCCCCGAGGCCTTTGGGATTACAAATAAGATTGAGTAAAATCCTCATTTTTGCTGTTCGCATGGTACTGGTTGAATTGCTTCTATGTCTAGGAGGTGCTGTATTGCAGCCCTCATGAGCAACCGTTTTGCCTGAGTCCTTGACACCGGGCAGCAAACAAAGAACCTTGGGTGGGATGGAGAGGAACTCTATTGACAGGCCAAATCTTACTGTCTCCTGCACCCATGCGTCGGACGTAGGCTCTGTCCATTGGTCGGTGAATGCCACAAGTCAACCTCCAATGGGAGGGTCTGGTTGACTGTCACTTGGTCTTACGAAACGGGAAGTTTCCACTGCCACGAAAGGGCTGACGGCCCTGAAATTGTGGTCTGCCTCTGAACCCAGGCTTGCTCAGTCACCTATCCTGACCCGGATAATACACCCTCTGAGGGGGCTCCCAAAAGGGCTGGTGTGCCCGTGGAGTGGGACACTTGAAATATGGTGTTGTTCTATACCCGTTTCCTGTTCATGTCGGGGAGAACTTTCTTATTGTCTCTTGTCTCCACTAAGATCGGATCTAAAGCCTCCCCCAAAAGCTTTCCCTCCCCCCATAAAGGGAGCTGATGCCAACTGCCAACTGTGTTTTGGTTCCGCCTGCCAGTTATGGAGCCACAGCAACCTATGTGTAGCCACCAAAGAGGCAATGGCCCAAGAGGCAAACTTTGCTGAGGACAGGGTGGTGTCAGCTGATAATTCTGCGGCCATGATAATTTTATTGATATCCTGTTGTGACCGGATATCATCCAACGGAATTCTCTACTGTAATTGTCTCAACCACAGCCGGGAAGCCCAGTTAAAAAACAAGGCCGTGGTGGCTGACTTGACAGCCCAGGCAGCCGCCTGGTGTGTCTTGTGGAGTGTGACCTCAAACTTCCTGTCCTCATGTCTCAGGGCTTCATCCAGATTGGACAGCATAAATGAGGATATCATTAAGGCAACCACCAGTGTCTCCACTGATGGTGGCTGTAGTGAAAGCTCAAAGTCCAGAACCATGTTCAAATATTTCCGGTCATTGGAGCTGGGGTTCAGCATTGGTAAGGTCTATTGCTATTGCACAGCGTCCCTAAACAACTGCGGTACAGGAATCTTCTCTGTTACTGTGGGTGGCTCCGAAAACAAGAGTTCTGTCAGGTCAAATGCCTCGAAAGATGAGTCGGGCCTTGACCCCCAAAGTCAAGTCCCCCACCATGGCCTTGACCCCCAAATGGATAGTGTCCTTGGCCTTGTTTAATAAAGGCCAGAACAGAGCTGGTTTGGAGAGGCCTGGGCTGATGGGGTGTCAACAACTGACCCCTCGTCATCAGAAAATCCCAGGTCCTCCTTCTCTGAATACACCCCTTGGCTATGCGAAGATGGCACAGGGGAGCCCAGTGTCTGACTCCGAGGTCTAATACTCTCCGAGGTCCATTTGGGCTCAATAATAGCTCTGATCTAGTGCCTCTTCTTGAAAGGATACCATCGCAGCTGTAGAAGGTCTGGAGGCCCTGTGCGATCCCCCTGGTAATGGCCTGGGAGATTTTGTCGTTCAGCTGAAGCGATAGAATGCCAGACTCCTCCCCTGGGTGAAGCCCTGCTGCTGTTGATGTAAAGGTTGCCTCCGGGGCTCTTCTCTTGAGAAAGAGGCTTTTACAATATTCTGCTTGCCCGATCGTGTCAGGGGAGAACAGTGTCTCGTTGAGCAGCATCTCTGGTGACAAGGCCACAACATGACTAATCTGTACTGTCAGTGATCCTGAGGAACAGGGATTCTGTTCCTTTTGATACCTGGCCTCCTTATCCAGCGTCTTTTGACGCTGACCAATGTCTTTCTCCTCTGCCCTAGGGGCCTTCTTGGCACTGATGGCTTTGCCTTTATCTTTGCCACATCACCTGCCAATCCTGACTTGAGCTTGGAAGACGCATCTTGGCGCCCTAGTCATGTGGAGACAGTGTGTATGTGTGCTCACATTCACGGTTGTAGAGGTCTCTTCCATATTACATGCAACAGCTGTCTCAGGCACTCAGTACTGTCTTACAGAGCTTCTGTTGGAAGACACAAATATTATGATGAGTGGATTAGAGATGGCAGGCTCACCTCCAGAGAGGCCTGCTGCCGAGACCCTTACTTCACAACAATATGCACCAGAAAGTGGACAGTGACTTCACTGCCGGACAGATGGCAGTCAGGCCTAAACAGGAGGAGACTAGCCAATGAAGGTCCTTCTGCTGTTCGATTCTTCTTGCGAGGGTGACAGCTGTGTCCACTAGGTGGAGGAAGTTTGCCCGCCCACTCATTTAAGGCTGCTATAACCAACAAATCGGTGTGAGCAAACCTGTGAAGTTGGCCTTATATTGGCTGTGATCTCCCCAGTGGAAATGATCATGCCCACTCCTTCCTCCATGCCTTGAAATGCAGGTTGCTCCACCAGGCCCCTCCATGGCAGAGCAGAATGCATCTCTTCATGGAGCTCTGCTCTGTACCTGGGATTTCTGCACATTCTTCTTGATGATGGTGGCCGTAGTGGCATGCAGCACCGATGTTGTCAGGGCACTGAAGAATAGAAGGCGGGGGAGGGGTTCCAGGGTCTGGCCTATGGCTGCCCATCGCCCCCAAAATCAGTTAAAATAAGGAGACCTTATTTTACCATCCCTTGAGCCACTAATTTGCATAGGCTTGGACCAGGAGCAGCAGGGGCCCACTGGCTGAGAGGTGGCAAGGCAGGGCAAACAGCAAGCCAAAATGGCTGCTGACCCAAAACAGGCGGGAACAGCACAAGCATGGCGGTAGCTGCCTGAGCCGCCCAGCATGGCTGTGGCTTCCAGGACAAGCAACGCAAGGTAAGACCTGCGTCCGGCTCTGCTGCAGTGTCACGGGGCCATCGGCATAGTTACTTCCCCTAAGAAGAGGTCCTGCAGCCCTACCACTTGGGACCAAGGATTCTGGCAACCACTCCTAGATCCCCGCTGCCATTCAGGCCTCAGCAATTAGCGTGCCACTGACTCCAGGCCAAATCAATTTCAAATTTATTGGTCACATACACAGTCATACATGGTACGATATGCAGTGAAATGCTTATGTAACCGCGGGTAAGTTAAGGTAGGAAGGGAGAGTGGGGGTTGGAAAAATAGTTAAGAGTAGTTGGGAAGGTGGGAGTTAGATTCAGACATGGTTCTTGTTGTAGTCCTGAGTGTGCTTGTAGTTCCTAGAGTTAAGTGTCCGTATTGCTTGTGGAAAGAAGCTTTTCCTCATTCTTTCTGTGTTTGCCTTCAGGGAACGAAAACGCT
>JAEANM010026270.1:0-10775 GCA_017656035.1 Myanophis thanlyinensis
TGAAAACTCACCCCAAAGCCACGGATGATCTCCCCCAGTGGCTTCATATAGATGTTGAACAGCAGGGGCGAGAGCACCAACCCCTGAGGCACCCTGCATATTAGGGGCCTTGGGGTCGATCTCTGCCCCCTTCCAACATGAATTGCAAGCGGCCAGAGAGAAAGGAGGAGAACCACCATAACACGGTGCCTCCAATTCCTAACCCCTTCCAGCCGCCGCAACAGGATACCGTGGTTGATGGTACTGAAAGTCACTGAGAGATCTAATAGGACCAGGACAGAGGAACAACCCCTGTCCCGTGCCCTCCAGAGATCATCAAGCAACGTGACCAAAGCTGTCTCCATGCTGAAACCAGGCCTGAAGCCCGATTGGAGAGGATCCAGATATAAGGCATCATCCAGATGCTGGGGAAGCTGCCATGCCACCACAGTCTCAACAGCCTTCGCCAGAAAGGGAAGGTTGGAGACCGGCCGATAACTAGACAACAAGGCTGGGTTCAGGGATGGCTTCTTGAGGAGGGGTCTCACCACCGTCCCTTTCAGGGCAGCCAGCAGAGACTACTCCCTCAAAGAAGCATTAATAATCCCCCGGAACCAGCCCTGCGTCACCTCCCAGGTAGCTAAAACTAACCAGGAGGGGCATGGATCCAAAAGGCAAGTGGTGGCATTAAGGCCACCCAGCAATCTGTCCACCTCATCTGGGGTCACAGGATCAAACTCAGCCGAGATTGTCTCAGCCAAGACCGGCCCTCCCTCCACATCCAGAGCTGCCCAGTCCGAGTCCAGCCCTCCCTGGATCTGAGCAATTTTATCCTGCAGAAAACAAGAAAAATCCTCGGCTCATCCCTGTAAGGGATCTTCCCACTCCCTGACTTCAAGAAAGGAGTGGGTCACCCTAAAAAGGGCAGCCGGGCGGTTTTCTGCGGATGCAATAAGGGCAGAGAAGTAAGAACGCTTCGCCATCCTTATCGCCACTAAATACGTCCTAATATAGGGTCGCAAAAGTGTTCGATCAGATTCAGAGTGACTAGACCTCCAACCACTCTCTAGGCGTCTTTTCTGGCATTTCATCTCCCTTAGCTTCCTGGAAAACTAGGGAGCCAATTGGGATCGACGCCGGGCCAGAGGCCGCAAGGGCACGACCCGATCGAGGGTCTCGGCAGCCACCCTATCCCAAAATGTTTGGACTTCAACTCCCAGAATTCAAAGTAAAGCTAGCTGGGGAATTCTGGGAGTTGAAGTCCAAACCTCTTAAAGTCACCAAGTTTGAGAAACACTACTTTAGGGAAAAGGAGTCCCAAATGGAGAGGACACTGTTTTCTTTTCCACTGATTACATAAATATAACTATATGAATATAGTTATGGCTATATAAATGATACTTTGCATATCTATATGAATCCTCAGGTTCCAGAAGTTTGAAATTTCCCAGGTTCGCTAGAACTAGTAGTAAATTTTCTAAGCAGTTTGGAGAACCGGTTGTTAGAAGAAATCTCCTTTTGTTTTTTTCCACTTTACAGGATTAATCCTGTAAGGAAGGCAAGAAAGGCACATTCTGGGGTTGTTTCTAGCCTAATCTTTATTGCCCTGCTTACAGAAACTGCCCACTCAGTCACATGTTACCCCCATCCATGGCCACCAAGCCACACCCACCGAACCGGTAGTAAAAATATTGAGTTCCATCACTGCTATAATGTCTTGCTGGAATCATGATATGCTGCTCTCTTTCCTATAGTTTTCTGTCAGGTTAGCAAAAATTTCCTTCATGGAAAAGAAGGAGAGGATAGCTGATGAATAGCCAATAAAATTTATTTCTGGTAGTTCCCCTATCCTCCGTATACAGCAGAACCTGGGAATGATGAATTAAAGCTCTTAACGGTGATAAGATTGGCTCTGTGTTAGACTAAGCAGGGGAAACATTAATTTATGACATTATCATAAGATTGTTTAATATTTGGGCTAGTGTCATGTGGATTCTAGCATGGATGTTAGTTACCCCTTCTTACCAGTACCTTCATCTATTCATCAAGACTGTGAAGATTACTGTTTACTGTCTGGATAATCAGCCAGACACTCTATTACATGGTAGACTAAAAATTAGATTAAAAATTTGCTGGTTATACTGGTCCTCCAATATTCTCTGCGTGAAATAGCTTAAATTTCTTCAGTACTGTATTGAAGTATGCATTCGTACTAGCGGGGCTCAGAAGCAAATGCCATTGCTACAATATGCTAATGTAAACATAATGTAATAAACAACTTAATCAGATTCATCAAACATAAATTAATTGATATATATCTATTCCTTAACTGTTGACTGAATGTGGTCCATTTGGTTTAGTTTTCCATTCCTTTCAAAACAAGTTAAATAGCAAATACCAAACTCTTAATCTTGATTGGAGACAGTGATATAAGATATTCTTCCTTGCAGGATACTCAGCTTTTGATTTAAACCTCTCAGACGAACCAAACAGGAAAGGCAAATGGTTCTTTTCATCCATGGGGTATTTGAAAAGTAGCTGTGAGATTAGAGAAACAAAAATCAAATATTCTAGTCTTCTAGTCCTGTTGTGATAAATAGAGAAGAGATTGATCAATCTCTTTCCATATTTTTGATATTTAGCTTTTCATTCTGCTTTCCTATAACTTCTCTACATTCTTTTATTGGATATGAGAACAAGATTGCTATGGCTTTGTGTTTTGGTCATGTACTCAGACAAATGTGCTCTCTTCACTTCAGATTATTTGGTAATAAAAATGTAAGCTAAATCAGGACTCAGAATTTAAGATATTTCCCCCCTCCCCATTTCTTTATTATGTGCTTACATGGCTGGGTTAGATCTTGAGAATTAACACTTCTAACATCTGCTCCAGTAATTCTTGGGTTTCGTTTTCTGTCTCACAGGGGAAGAGGGGTCAATTTATTCTCCAAAGTACCTGAGGGCAGGACAAAAAGCAATGGATAGAAGCTCATCAGAGGAAGATCCAACTTGGAACTAAGAAGAAATTTCCTGATAGTGAGAATGGCTAGTCAGTGGAACAGCTTGCTGCCCAAAGTTGTGGGTGCTTCATAGCTGAATTTCAAGCCATGATTGGACTGTGGTTTTCTGGGATGGTATAAGGACTCCTCCCTTGGGAAATGGGTTGGACTAAAAGATTTTCAAGGTCCCATCCAGTCCTATGATTTTATGATTCTATATCATCAGTGGGGAGCAGAAAAATATGAAAAGTATTCTTAGATAATGCTGAGGGGAAAAAGTAAATTGAACAAGGCTTTTCTAAATCAGAGCCATATTATGATGTGCTTGGCCGATCATTAAGAAAAGGTACTAGTAATGCTGTCAGTTGCTGACAATATCTGTAAACAAAGCATGTGCTGATAGAGGCCACACCACAGTTAGAGGCTTTTAAAACACTCTCTTTGTTTAGTCTCCTCAGACAACACCATTTTATTTATTCTGGTCTACTTGTTTTTCCTCTTCATTTTACTCCTCTGTTTGTTAACAAGGCTTCCCAGGGTGAAGGTTTCAGGGACATTCAAGATCCATTTGAGGCCACAGGATCATTAAAAAGTTGCCCACAGAAACATCGGAGGGCTTTGGCCATTTATCTAGTGACCTCGACTGCCTGATAAACAATGTGAGGCTAACTAAATCCCCTCCCTGGGTGGGTTTGGCCTGTCTCCCAAGACAGTTGCACAGAGACACGATAACCTGTCTTCATTAGAGCTCTGACTCATAACCCAATTAATGGTGTCAAGAAATGAAACACTGTCTTTGAGTGCAGCTGGCTTTTGAAAGCAAGCCCCAACATGTGCTGAGCGCTGTAATAAATGAGCTACTGGAGGAGACGCATTGAATGCCCTCCTCATGCAAATGAAGATGTGTTCCAGAGGACGACAAGCTGTTGTCATTGCCAATCTGTATTGTTTTGTTTGGAAGGACAACTCTGACATTTGGGACAGGAAGGGAAGGCAACATGTGGATGATTCAGATTTGCACAATGAGCCTACCCGCTGAAGCCCCCCCCTCCATTCCTGCAGCATTCAACAATTCCGTCCATATACACTGTTGTGTAAATACAGACAATCAAACTGTTACAGACAGGGAGGGGGGACACTTTCTAGCCCTCTTCTTTCAGGGGATGCTCCCTGAAAGATCATTATTGATAAGCTGCTACCAGCTTGTTAGAATACTGTATCTTGTTTTGCAGCAGCCCCCAAAAAGCTACATAGTCTTAGGTTGCATCAACAGTGGGATAGTATCAAGATCATAGTACTGCACTGGTGTTCCTATGTCCGGGGCTAGTCCCTATAATACAAAAAAGATGTTGAGACCCTTGAAAGAGTGCAGAGAAGAACAAGAAAGATGATTAGGGACTGGAGACTAAAATATATGATGAATGGTTGGAACTGGGAACTTCTAGTCTAACAAGGAGAAGGACTAGGGATAACATGACAGCAGTCGTACAATATTTAAGGTGAGGGGGTTGACTTAGTCTCCAAAACACCTGAGGGCAGGACATGAAGTAACAGATGGAAGCTTATCAGAGATCCAGCCTAGAATTAAGGAGAAATGTCATGTCAGTGAAAATAATTAATCAGTAGAACAGTTTGCTTCCAGAAGTTTTGGGTGCTCCATTGCTAAAGATTTTGAAGAAGAGATTGGACAGCCATTGGAATGGTCTAGTGCAATGGTGGTGAACCTTTTACTTACCGAGTGTCAGAAAGTATGCACTTTGTGTGTGTGATCCGTACTTGCATGTGGCTCCTCCACGTGTGCTGTATGTACAATCGTACCATCTGCACATGCATGCAGCTTTTGCACGTGAAATGCATGCCGCTGTGCTCAGGCACTTATGTACACATGAGCAATCATGTGTGCATGTACAGGAGAGTACCGAAGACCAGCTGGATTTCCTACTGCAATAGTGTGCATGCACAGCAGAGGCCCGAAGACCAGTTGGGTGTCTGCAATCGCTCACGCATGCCTGCGCAATCGCATGTGCTTGTTCAGCTGAAGGTAAGTTGGCCAACAGCTTGTGTGTACAGCAAGTTGGCTCTGTGTGCCACCTGTGGCACCTGTGCCATAGATTCGCCATCATGGGTCTAGTGCCTCCTACTTGAGCAGGGGATTGGAGTAGAAGACTTCCAATGTTCCTTCCAAATATTTTTAAATTGAATTCTGCTTGTTCAGTTCAGCTTTAAGAAAATATAGATGTAAGTGCTTTGGATCTTCCTGGCTAAGATCCAGAATTTAACAAATCAAATGAAAATCCTGAAACATAAAGGACAGCTTTGTACTGTATAGAATACAGAGTAATTTGTGATTACTAAATTTATGTACTCATACATTTAATTACTACATTTATAATCTAAATAGTAATCTAAATTTAGTAATTTAAATTAATGAACATGATCAATTGAAGCCCAACCCCTTTAAAATATATATATCATAAAATGGTCATAGTTCCTGCCACCTTATCTTTTAAACCACTGCTGCCCAATAGCCTATGATTTTGTTTGTTTGGTTTTGTTTTTGTTTTGATGTTGAGGTAATGTTGTAAGCAATGTGAGTCATAATTTTTGTCCCTTCTTCTTCTTGTCTGCTTCTTCTCCTGAGCATTTATTTACCGTCAATAGAATGTTTCCATCCTAAATCCCCTTGGGAGAGAAGCAGACATCAAACATATAAATAAGCAGTACCTTGGAAGAGAAATAAAATCTTTAAATATTTGACCATGGTCCTTTCCTGTTGTGCACCTAACTGGATCAATGATGGAATGGAAATCTTATCATATTGGGGAAACACCAAAGGAGAACCAACCAACCCCCAGAGGGTTAAATTTAATGTACACAATGTACACAATCTTAGATTACATTAAACTCACTGCACCCATACATTTTACCAGGAATCCAGAACTAGATTCTTTACACCAGTGATCTCCAACCTTTTGGGCATCAGAGACTGGTTCCGTGGAAAACAATTTTTCCACCAACCGAAGATGCTGATAGTGGTTTGAACACTACTTAGATCCCGCACATGCACAGATGAAGCTTTGTTCCCTTGTGTGGCCTGGTTCGTAACAGTCTGGGAGGAGGGGGTTGGGGACGTCTGAATTACATCCTTGTTAATGCAATTGAATCAATCTATTTTAGAAGGAAAAAACCTATTTTTTTATTGTCCAATGAAGACAAACATGTAGTGAAACAGGTTGCCTTGTTTGTAATGACTGCAAGGAAGTTACAAAAGCACAATCTGACAATCAGTGCTGTTAATGTTAAAGGGGATGTATGTATTGAAGGCTGCTGTAATTGTATTGTGTTAAAGCCTACAGTTGCTAGTAAATGTTTAAATGCATCTCCACAGTCATCTAAACCCCATCAATTAGCTTGTCTTGAATATCAAACAGCTGCCGAATACAGACTGCAAAAATCTGGGCAACTGAATGGGAACAAAGAGTTAGACTTGCAAGTTTTCCAGTACAAAATTCACTGCCAAAGCCAAACATCACAGAAAACACCTCCCAACACTGATTGATCTTGATGCCCAAGTCATTCCTACTGCTGCATGCCTGGCTAACAGGAAAGAAGGTGATGAAGTCATAAAGCCTTACCAATATTGTCCTTGTGTAAAGGCTTAGGGGACACTACACAATTCATAGAGAAAGTGGATAGGGACTTTGTATTCCCAAAATAGTTAGTGGTGATTGGGTTAAGATTATAGTAACAACTATGTTGGTGAGTCTGGCTTTTGTGTACATCATTTATGAAAAGTGTTATAAATTAGATTATCCCCTTCTCAAGGATAATGCCTATTGAGACATATCAAGGACTACATATCAAATACACACGAATGTTCTCCTGTCATATCTTGTATTGTTTCTCTTGTTCTTTTTGCTGGGCAGGAGTTGAATCCTATCTACATTATTAAAGGAACAGTGTCTATTCGACAGACAAGGAACTCAATATAACCCCTTCCCCAAATCATGTGATGCATTTCATAAGTCAGCATTTCAGCTTGGACACACACCATCCATTTTATACAATGAACATCCTATCCAAGGGAAGCTAGAAAACTCCAAGACTGCCAGATGGGTAATTGTCTAGAGTATTCAGGGAAATGGTAGTTATTATGGTTCACTGACTCACCAAGGTGGTTTGGCTCATTTATCATTTTAAGCCATCCAGAATTATAGTAACCAAAACACAGTGGCTTGATCTTGTCAGTTTCATTTTGTTCAATGTGCTCAAATTTTTAGGTCTGAGCATTTTATAGCACATTGCTTTCATGAATGACCATTTTCTGCTAAAAAGGCTCTATATTGAGTGAGTAGAGTAACCGCAGGTATAATAATAAAGAGAAGGCATCTGCTTCTTATTATTTCAGCTCATGAACTTACTGTGGGGTGTAAGATTATGATATGCAGTTTTACATTTTGATTATTCTCTGTCTCTTATTTGATCTGAGATGTAAGAAAAGTAAATTGAAATGCCATTTGTGGATTTGTTGAAACCGATAGTCAACAAAATGTTGTGTTTTAGAGAGCTGTCATAACACTATGGAGGAAATGTTTAATGTACTTTTTGAAATCTGAGTTAAAATTCCAGCTCTTGAATATACTTATTTGGTTTTGGACTCTCCATTTCTATCTATAAGATTTAATGCTTTACACAGAGCTATGAACTATGTATAAACAATGGAGAGGTTGTACTGGCCATATCTGAATCTCTACTCAGCCATGCATCGCAATGAACAATACGAAAAAGAACACTTTCAAATGCATGCAAAATGATTTTTCCACCTCTATAACTGAGATTTTTATAAGCAAGTCAAGCCAAAGGGCAGCTTCCAGAAATTCTAGGCAACTCTCATTTTAAAAATTAGTTCTGATAATTGTAGTCCTAAAAGTAATTTGTAAGATCCACTGTTTATATGACTAGCAGTACCCTTTTAGTATTGATGGAGTAGAGTGAAATGTAAAGAGGAAGACATAGTGTTCCTTGCTGTGTGGCCAAACAGGCTGTGTGCAACTCTGACATCACATTCGGCTATTTCAATCTGCAACATCTTAATCGTGTTAAATACTTACAAAGTGCCTACAATTTTCTGTATGTAGTGCAGATATAAAAGAGGCTACAATTGCTACATTATAGACAGGCCCTGCCCAGTAGCTCATAATCTGTTTGACATGATAAAGAAATATCAGAAGGAGCAGTTCCTTGTATAGCCATATGTTGGGGCCAGTTAGTTCTCCTACTGCCTGGTTACACTCCAAAGTCTCCTATTGATGACACTGTACAGATGGATCTGAGCCACAGTTTTGGGAATCATGGGATGAAAAAATGACTAGGCTCATTATTACAAGGAAAGTTTATTAAAATTACTTATGGGAATATCTTTGAACGAGTTCCTAATATGCAAACCACAGACCCTGATACATGATTCTAAAACTTTGATTCAACGTTTTTCATGGTCTTTCTTTCAAGTTTGTGGTTCAATGCAATAAAATCATGGGAGAATCTTGAGTGTAGTAACCTGTTTCTGACAGCGCACACTCAGATTTGCAGTGCCGGTAGTCCTTGACTTACAACCATTTGTTTAGTGACCGAAGTTACAAAGGCACTGAAAAAAGTGACTTATGGCCATTTTCATATTTACGAACATTGTAGCATCCCAATGGTCACATGATTAAAATTTGGATGGTTGGCAATTGGTATGTATTTATGAAAGTTGTATTGTCGCGGGGTTATGAGATCTT
Source organism: Myanophis thanlyinensis (assembly GCA_017656035.1). Classification (NCBI taxonomy): domain Eukaryota; kingdom Metazoa; phylum Chordata; class Lepidosauria; order Squamata; family Homalopsidae; genus Myanophis; species Myanophis thanlyinensis. The sequence goes on from JAEANM010026270.1 coordinate 8,759, forward strand.
CATTTGTAACCTTCCTATAGCTGGTTTCTGACAAGCAAAGTCAATGGGGGAAGCCAGACTCACTTCACAATATGATTCACTTTCCAACTTCAGTGATTCGCATAACATTCATGTCAAAAAAGGTCGCAAAATGGAGCACAACTCATTTAATAACTATCTTGCACAGCAATGGAAATTTTGGGCTAAATTATGGACATAATTCAGGGACCACTTGTATTCTTAAAAAAAAAAATTTTCTACATCTGTGTATGTAGATCTTGGAATGTAAGGCAATGTACCGTGATGCTGAAAAGCAGGCTATTCAATACAGACCTATTCTCATTTCTGTGCTTTGAGATACATTGGAGAATGGCTAGAACATGGGTGCTTGGATATGTCTATGTGAACAAATGAGGTAGTTGTGTGTTTGGACTCCTGGTTCCCTTCCACAGTGTCTTGAACAATTTCAAATCAAATCAAATTTTATTCATCACATGCATATGGTACATGGTACGAAATGCAGTGAAACTTACCTCCTATTGCATTTGATACAGACTGTGTTTTTTGAGGTCTGACCCACATCATTGACTGTTGTTTGCAGGAATAGTAACACATGATTTTTATAAAATTGCGAACTCAGATGGGAGAATGAGCCTGGACAAATGGCTAATGACAGCCACACATTTATTATAATGTCTAGTTCGGCTAGTGGTATTAGTTAAAACAATTAAAATATGCTGTGTGATATAAGGTTAAGTGCCATATCTACCTAGCTCTTTCTGGTTATCGGACGTCACAGCTTCTATCAGTGTCCTTTAAAAATGAAGAACTGTCCTACTCTAAAACCACCCCCCCCAATATTTTTAAATACTAAGAATTCTTTAAAATATTTGTTTTCTGGATTAAATTGACTCTAAAGCTTTTTGTCTTTTATCTATGCAACATCTCAATCCTTTCCTAGGAAATTGGGACTTTCAGCATTGATGCAGCAAGAAGGTAGTGAAATAAAAAGATGCTACAATTATATTTTCTTACTAGTGGTGACCTCTAGTGTGAAACAATGGCATTTTAGAATCTATGGGATTTTAAATGATAGGGTTTTGCCAATTATTTCACAAAGAGATCTCATGTGTTCTGACTCCAAAAGGAAAACAAAACCTAATTTCCCTTTTTAATTTTTTTTTAAATAGACATTTCTCCATGTGGTAATTTTGTCCTTTCAGGCATACCATCTGGTCCAACTTTGCATTTTCCCCCTTTTCTTTACATCTAAGAAAAGAAAAGAAAACAAGAAAAGGAAAGGAAAAAAAATAAAAGAAAAGAAATAACAAAAAGATAAGATAAGATATAAGATTGTTCTGGCTTATTTGACCTGATATTTATGACTTCATTATACACCAATCAGTATTATAAAAGATAATTAGATTTTTTATAGTCAATTATTCTTTTGTTCTTTGAAGTTGTCGTGTTTGCAAGATTTTGCAGCACGGAAAAACAATTGTGTAGTTAAAGAAAAAGGTTATTAAGATAAATGCACACAACATGTGGCGTCTCATTAATGATGATGATACTGTTATTGTTACTAATTTGCTTTTCAAGTGAGAGCATAATTATTGTTAATGGAGAACGTTCAATTTATGTTTATTTAGTTTGTTAATTTAAAAATAGAACTGTGCTGTCATTCAGGGTGAAGCCCAAACCAGAACAATTTGACATCTTTTTTAAAAATCTATTTAAGATGGGATTGCTGACTCCCATTTCCTCAGTTCAAAAGACCCTCATGAAATGGTGGGTTTTATTTATTTATCTGGATTACCCTAACATGACAAAAAGCAAGAAGAAATTAATTTAGAAACAGGGTTGTTGTTGTTGCTTTTGCTTACTTCCATAAAATGACTTAAAGGAAAGAGAAGGGAATGTGGGCTGTGGGATATCCAACATTGGTCTCAGACCATCATCAATACTCCTGTTTTCTGCAAGACAAAATCGCTCAGATTCGGACAGGGCTGGACTCCGACTGGGCTTCTCTAGATGGGAG
>JAEANM010026271.1:0-10775 GCA_017656035.1 Myanophis thanlyinensis
AATAAATAAATAAATAAATGATCACATGATAAAAATTCAGATGCTTGGCAAAAGACTCATATTTTTGAGTCGTAGTGTTCCAGAGTCATGTGATCGCTTTTTGCAATCTTCTGTCAAGCAAAGACAATGGGGAAGCCAGATTCACTTAACAACCATGTTATTAGCAACTGCAATGATTCACTTAACAACTGTGGCAAAAAAAGATTGTAAAACTCACTTATATTTCACTTGTTTGGGCTCAATTGTGCTCATAAGTCGAGGACTATCTGTAGTTGAAAATTGTGTCTCCCTTAGCAACAGAAATTTTGGGCTCAATTATGGTTGTAAGTCAAGGACTACCTGTACATAAAATTATCGCATTTATTAATTTTACCAAATTCAGATCTAATCCTCGGTAGTATTTCTGTGTTTTGTTACTGTTGCTTATTTCACAATAGTTTATTTTTAAAGGCTGAACTTTTTAGCTCTAAGTTTTCCTCTAAAATGGAAATGGTATTTGCCTTTTACAAGATCGAATGTACAGTAGTTGCATTAGTCTTCAGGTTAACTAACTGTTTGTTGCACAACTGTTTTTCTTCCTCTACAAAATATTTGGTGCTTTATAGAACAACTCTATAGTTCCTTACAAAAGAGCTTCTTGAAATCCGGAAATTGCTCATATGAACTGAATATATTGTTGTGCAAAAGTAGGCAACAGAGTTAATTAAATCAGTTTCTTGCATGGTATACTTTCTGAATGTAGTGTATCATTTTTAAAAATAAACTATAGATTAGTGATATTAAACTATAGAAAGTAAGTGGCTGATTACTGGTCTTGCAACTGCAATCTTCATATGTTGAATTCTAGCTCTTGCTCGCTCTAGCCATTTTTAAAAAATCTAATAAGATCCGGAATAAGTCATGTTCATACGTTAAGTGAATGATACAATATGCATACATTTCTTGTTCATCTCTAGCACTATTAGTATTTTTTTTCTTATTTTACTGATTTATAGTCATAGTCCAAATAAAAATGAAATGCAACACATAATATAAAAAAAGTAACATGAAAGTTTCAAGACTAAATGCTATGACTGGTGTAGGTTATACTTTTACTGTGCAGAAGTCAGGCTGTGTACCTGATGACAATGGTGATGAAGTAAAACCAGTAGATTTCTGGTAAGAAATTTGCAAGCAAGAAGCAAGTGATTTCCATGACCAAGGAGCCCATGGAAATAGAAACGCTGTGCAATGGAACAGTACAATGAAATACTTCTAATTCAATAGCAGCGTCAGAACAAAGCTAAAGCCTTCTGCATACAGATGTTGTTAAATATTCCCTCTATTAGCAGTGAAACAAGGACATAAGCAAGCATTTGTGTAAGGCAGATAAAAAGATACCTGGGGAGGGCTGAAGGGGCTATGGAAAAATATATTGAATTAATGAAGAGAAACTATAGATCTATGAAATAATAGAAAATACTTGTAACTCAGGTTTTGCACAGTGGCAATGGTTTACTCTCCAAGCTTGTTTCAATTTAGTTTCTGAATGTTTCGTTACCAGACTAGGTAACATCATCAGCAGGATTTTTTTGTCCTTTTCTCCTTAGCTTATAAATGTCTTGTGTGCCAGTTTGGTCAGTTTGTCGTGTGATTGGTTATTCATTGGGATCTTTATTTAAATTCTGAGCAACTGTTTGGTCTCGTTGATTGGTCATTCAAATGGTTTGGTTTCTTACGTATTCATATGCTGGATCTAGATCAATATGCTTGTTAATTGCTCCTGCTATATCAGGCTTCAATAAATTCACATGTGTGATGGGTGCTGGCATGGCCAATGACTTTTGTTCCTTCCCAATTGAACTGGTGTTGCTTATTATAAATGTGGTTTGAGAGCAAGAATTTTTGCTTTTCTCTCTGACTAACTAACTAACCGCTAGTTGAACGGAAGAACTAACTGCTAGTTGATGTCCATGAACCCTTGTTTTCAATTGCCTTCCTGTTTGTCCCACCTAGAATTAGTTACAACTGTTGCAATTGATTTTGTATTCTGTTGCTGTTGTCTTCCTCCTGTATTTTGTCTTTGACTTTATATAGCTCTTTTCTGAGTGTAAATGTGGGTTTGTGATCTTTCATTATTCCTAGGGGTTGTAGTATTCTGGCAGCCATTTTGGATGTTCCTTTGATGCATGGAGGATTTGTTTTGTGTTCTGATTGGCTGTGTATTTTGACAGAATTTGGATGACAAGCGTAGTATTATGAAATTTCTTGGATAGCCATTGCGGAGGGAAACATCAAAAAGGTGTTTCTTTTCTGCTTTTCTTAATGGCTTGTTGCTTCAGTATGTTTTTGCTCTTTTGAAAAGGATGCAGTTCCCACAGTGTGCAGTGGGATGGTTGCTTGTGAAATTTAGAATTTGGCTTGTGTACGTGCATTTTCGGTATACGCACATTGTTAATTTGCTGTTATCTTGTCTCCTTATGTCAATAGCTAGGAAGTGCAGTTGTTTTTTTTCTTCTTCATGTGTAAAACGGATCCCACTGAATACATGGTTGAGTAGATGGTCTCTTCTAGTCTGGTGCATTTGATGATGGTAAAACTGTTGTCCATGTAACGTACAGATATACATACTATAGATCTATTTCTTGAACTGTATCTTCAAGTATAGCCTTGTCAAGACTAATTAAAAATTGAGCTGTGGACTTCAACTAAAAAGGAAAGATCTTTAGCAATACTTTTTCCAAGCAGAAATAAACTTACCAAACCAATAACTTATACCAAAAGGATTGTCTGCACTAAAATATTAGACAGCAGATTCTCATGTGTAATACTACTAAAGATCCTCTTAATTCGATCTAAAAAAGAATATTCAAAATGCAGGGATGAAATTTCAGTACAATTATACTAAATTTTGGCTGTGGTTTGAATCCCTAGTACCGTATAACAGAGTGAGCTCCCATTACTTGTCCCAACTTCTGCCAACCTAGCAGTTCGAAAGCATGTAAAAATGCAAATAGAAAAATAGAGACCACCTTGGTGGGAAGGTAACAGTGCTCTGTGCACCTTTGGTATTTAGTCATGCCGGCCACATGACCACAGAATCGTCATCAGACAGTGCTGGCTCTTTGGCTTAGAAACAGAGATGAGCACTGCCCCTAGAGTCAGGAATGACTAGCACATATGTGCGAGGAGAACCTTTACCTTACCTTATACTAAATTTTAATTGAATCATTTCCAGTTGCAGTAGGTCAGATTGTACAGAGAGGTGTGCATACAACTGCACATTGGACTACAAGGTTCAAATTAACTGAAAATTAACGTTTGAAAATAAAGTAATAAGTTTATTACTTATAGATTTTATAGATTAATTCCTTGCTTGTTTGTTTGTTCTGTGTCTCATCTTTCATTGAAGAACTCAAAGCAGTGGCACAGTATATCTCTTCTGGTATATTAACAGATTAACAGAGTTGGAAAGGACCTTGTAGGTCATTAGTCCAACCCCCCACCTGAGCAGGACATCTTACACCATTTCTGACAAATGACAGTCCTGTCTCTTCTTGAAAGCCTTCAGTGATGAAGCTCCCACAACTTCCGAAGGCAAGCTGTTCCATTTGTTGATTGTTCTGTCAGAAAATTTATCCTTATTTCCAGGTTAAATCTCTCCTTGTTCAGTTTCCATCCATTATTCCTTCTCTGGCTTACAGGTGCTTTGGAAAATAGGTTGACCCCTTCCTCTCTGTGGCAGCCCTCAGATATTGGAACACTGCTATCATGTCTCCCCTGGTCCTTCTCTTCATTTGATTAGCCATGCCCAGTTCCTATAACCGTTCTTCATATGTATATCTCTCCTTCTCTTGTTTTTGCCCACAATGATCTTTTGGAGTAGATTGGGTTGAGAGAGCATGACTGGCCCAATGTTTAGGTCATGTGAATTTCTGTGGGAGGGAGGACTTGAACTTGCTTTCTTCTCTCCTATCCTAATACTTAAGAGAAAGATGGTGATTTATAGGTGATGTTTGTTTATAAGTGTATATGTTTGTATATATATGCATCCCTGTGCTAAAGGGATTTTACTTGTCTGCTGCCCTTATTTATTTCATATCTTTTGCAAGGTATGTGTTTAAGTAATGCAATTAAAGCAGCCCCATATTGTGAACTGTGTAATTACAACAAGGAACAACTTCCCAAACATGTATGCACCATTAATCAGATAAAAACAGCATGCATTGTATAATCAACTATGGTAGTTGTTGCAATTTGCCTAAATTGCTTGGAAGATATTTAGATAACTAATCAAAGGCTAGTCAGTACCTAATCATAGTGCTGGATAATTTTATTTTCAGAATAAAATAAAAATAGCTTATTTATAACTCTGGTTCCTCGGTGGTAGAAGCGACACAGATAGTGGTTTATAAACATGCTTTTTTCAGGTATCTTATCGAGATGTCCACTGATCCATGGGCATCTAAATTACAGTTTGTTCAAATGCTGAGTTTTTCACTAATGTGTTTGATGTAAAGATATTATAATGTCATTTTCAAATAAATCTAAAAATAGATTTCCAAACTAGTTGCAATGCCTGTAAATTATGATTTACCTACTTGCCAGCTGTAACTGACATTAACAAGATGTTTAACAGTAAAATTATTGCAAGATTCCTTTTTTATTTTGAGTCAGTAAGTAGCCAACAAAATATTGTGATTTTATTTAGCAATCCCTGTACTATTTTAATTATTGTTGCAAATCTTATATCTCCTGGGGGCCCTATTACAATATAATTTAATTAATTTCAATAGCTGAGACATGTGTCTGGATATTGTTTAAAAAGTGTTGACGAGCTGTGTGTAAATAAAATTGGTCTTTGGTCATAATTATAATAGCTTTGCAATAGGTTCTAGACTCAAAACAGATATCTAGATAATTTGTAGGAAATCGGCATACATGTCAACCCCCTATTTTGCAACAATAGTGTCAACACTAAAATAATGTAAGAAAGAAAAGACAGGCCAAAAACATGGGGCTAACATAGTTCAGATGCAAAGTCCAGTCAATGAGTAAATCTTTAAGTTTCTGTGTCCTTTTGCAGAATAGTGGCATTCTGGATTTTTGCAGAGCATTGTGCTGTCATGATGTCTAAATCCTATTCTGCTTGATTGATGAGTAATGCTGTCCTAACAGTTTTAATGCAGGACAGATCAAGGAAAGCAGTAAGTGTATTCATCTGGTTTCACTCCCAACACCTGATATCAGAAAAAAGAAGCGCCAGTCACTCCTCCTTATGTATTATAGGTATTTGAGCCGCAGATTAGGCCTTTGTCAGCCTGGCCCTGACGAAGGTGTAAGAAGAACCAAGTAAAAGCAACTAATAAAAAGCTAGTGCCATCCTCAACTGCAGTATAAGCAGTGAATGGCCATGTCTGGAAACGATCTGTGGAATGCCCAAAATACTGCTCTTCCTGCCTCACTAAAGGAATAAAAAGAATGAAAAAAATTCTAATACCCAAAACCCCTTCAGAGCAGAAGTAATACAAAACTTGCAATGCACTTTTTGGTGACAGAATCAGGAAATGCAACAGAATCTAACTCTTTTCCTTGTTTAATCAGCCTTCGCTACAGCACAGGACTAGTACTGTTTCAAAAGTGCACTTAATCTGTTTAAATAAGAAACCTACCTGGGATCTGAGAAGCACATTGCCAGCCAATGCCTCTGAGGAAGCCAGGTGTCTGGTTTTTCCTGAAGCCCAGACCAAAATAGCCAGAGGGAGGCAATGCCTAGCTCAGGAGAAAGAGAGAAGCCGTACCCACATCAATTTAAAGTATAATAGTTGTTGCGAAAATTCTGTCCCCTGACTAGAACATCAAGGATACTGTTGATGAAGCATCCCAGAGTGTGTCCATGGTAAAAAGTATGTTAAGGGAAAAGGGTAAATAAAGTTGCCTCCATTATGCAGCAGGATAAGATAATGTCATAAGGGCATGTCCTACAAAAACATTGGAGCACATTTCACTGTAGTTAGGAGAATGGAAGGATATAATTTTCATGCTAAACTTTAGGAAGTACATAGGACTCTTAATAAAAATAAAGTAGATCCTGTAAATCTAAAGGCTGGCTACTACCAGTATAAAGGTTAGAAGGCTCCGTATTACAGGAAGTGTTAGCTCGCAGGCTTTAAAGAATTTCAGACATGCGGGTCAGACTAGATAGCCGCGAGGGCTCCCTTTATTAAGTTCTGCAAGCTGTTGACAGGAATAGAAAAAAGCATTCAGCTGCAGGCGGACTGCTCCTTTTATAATTTTCCACGGCTCCGCCTGCAACCTTCCTCCAATAGGAACGTACCTGGCCCTTGGCCAATCAGGGGCCTCCCTGCCAGCAGCCAATCAGCTGCAGGCAGTCGGCGTGGCACGGGCAGACCAGAGGGAAAACTCCGCCCGCGCATGCGCAGACGTAACAGGAAGTATTACAGGAGAAGTGACCATTTGAAGTTACAATGGCACGAAAACAGTGACTTATGACCATTTTTCACACGACCAATGCAACATTCCCATGGTCACATGATCAAAATTCAGATGCTTGGCAACTGACTCGTACCTGTGACGGTTGCATTTGTCCCAAAGTCATGTGATCATCTTTTGTAACCTTCTGAGAAGCAAAGTCAATAGGGATGCCAGATTCACTTAACAATTGTTTTATTAACTTAACCACGGTGATTCACTTAACAACGGTGGAAAGATGGATTATAAAATGGGGCAAAGCTCACTTAACAGACGCCCTGCTTAGCACCAGAAATTTTGAGGCCAATTATGGTTGTAATTAGAGAACTACCTGTATTCTTTTAGAATAGTCTTTCCTTTGTGCACACCGTGGGTGTGTGGTAGTGCAACTCCTAGTATTCCCAACTAATAATTCTTGAAGTTGAAGGACAAGTCAGGGGAGGCCTCAAAGTGATCTTGATGTTTTGTCCTTAAAGTTTCATTAACTGTACAGTGTTCATTAGAAAAAATTAATCATTACTGAAATGAGAAGACTGTCCAACAACTTACTGATAGGCAAAGTATTGAACTATAAATCACTGGCCTGTTTGTCCTGCAGGCAAGCTTGTAGAATCACTATACTGAAATGGAAGGGTGTGGGAACAAAAGAACAAATTCCTGCTTTGTTCTTGTACTTTATTTGAATATGTGTGTTGTTATGCAGAAGACAGGTGTTTAAATGATTTTATCGGAAAGGAAGCCTGCATTAATAGGTCTTTTGAAAACTGCTTGCTGTATAAATATTAGTAAGTGAGATTTGCATTGTAAGATTGCTAAATGGGGGGGATGGATATAAAATACAAACAATATACTGTAGTGGACATAGCCCGGGAAGAGGTCTTGCCCTGTTATCTGGGAACAATCTAGCTGGCCCTGATGAAGTGGACAGGGCCCATCAGTGCCACCACTTGTCAGTTAGATCCTTGTCCCTCCTGGATGGGGAAAGCCTCTAGGATGGTGACTCGTGGATGTGTCAAGAAAGTGATGAATACATCACTAGAGGACCGAACACTTCTGAATACTTTTAAACAAGCCCTGTTTCGCCCCTCTTAAAAAAAAATCACTGGATTCCACCTGCCTGGACAATTTTCACCCAGTTTCCAACCTGCCATTCTTAGGGAAGGTTGTGGAAAAAGTGGTGGCCTGACAGAGGGTCTTCAGTGAATCAGATTATCTGGACCCCTTTCAGTCAGGCTTCAGGCCTGGTTATGGGATGGAAATGGCATTGGTCACGCTTGTCGATCTCAGGTGATAGCGAGATGGTAGTGCAACCATCATCACTCTTCTTGATGTCAGGTTCCGTTTGCTTCCAGAAGAAACAAGAGACAACTCAGGTGTAAAGTGTTGACATCAAGTTTACTCTTCTGCTCTAAGCTACCGGCACTTACTGACACACACAACCAAAGTGGAATAAAATCAGCTCTGCACCCAGGTGCTCCTGCTACCATTTAAGTGCTCTCTATCATGCCTGCCTACCGTGCAAGCTGCATTGGCTACCAGTCTGCTTCCAGGTGCAATTCAAAGGATTGGTGATCATCTTTAAAACCCTTCATGGCATGGTTCCAGGTTGCTTGAAGAACCATTTTACGCCACTGGGATTGGCCCATACCACTTGATCTGCAGAGGAGGTATGCTGCGGGTCCCCTCAGCTTGATTATTCTGGCTGGCGGAGTCCAAGAGGAGGGCCTTCTCTGCTATTATTGCTGTCGTCTGGAACATCTCCCCCCACATATGAGATTGTCACCAACTCTCTTATCTTTTCATAAGGGCCTAAAGACGTGGCTTTGCCAGTCAGTTTAGGACTCGAATGGGGGAACAATGCAATGGAATTGATTTGAGTAATAATAAATCCAACTCACCCCCATCCATTCTGCATTCCCCATGTGTCTTTGTTTTTGATGTTTGGTTTTAACTTTTATGTTTTATGTTTTAACTTAGATATAACTATAAGCTGCCTAGAGTTACCCTATGGTAATATGGGTGGCCAATAAAATTTATAAATAAATAAATAGAATAAGTATAAAAGCAAGTCATCATTTTGGGGACTAAATTAGAAATGGAAAGGCATGAAATAATTTCCTGCTCTGCTCTGATCCAAAGAATAGTCACTTTCTCCAAGATAATATTTTAATTACAGAGAAGTTTATTGCTATCGTTAACGTAGCTTTCTTCTGAAAACAAGCTTCCAAGAAGGGACTTCCTTAATACTAGCAACATAAAAAAATAATGAACTTTCTTACCAGATTTGTTGAAATCCTTTCAGATAAAATTGATAGGTTTCAGAAATAAACACACGCTGTGTTTATTTAAGTAAGAAAAAAAGAATTCAGAAATTTCCGTGCAGGACCAGCCTTATGTTATTTGCATTTTTTAAAAGAAAATCACATAAGGGTTTGGCCCTGTGCAGGTGAATATGGGTCTCTCCTTAGGCTGGAAGCCGGTATGCTGAGACTAGAATAGGAAATATGAAGAACTAGTTCCTCTATTATCCTTTGTCTGTAGAACAGAATATAGACAAAATGGTTATTTGGTACTTGTCTGTCATCTCTCACAGCCTCAAGAAGGGCTCATTTCAAAGTCCTTTGATGTCAACTGCAATCTTTCCATATTAAATTAACTTTGGAACATTCTCAAAATGAACCCTATTTCACTGTACTCTTTGAAGGTTTCTTCATAAGCACAGAAGTATGTAGAATTTATCCCACTGACAACTAGCAAGGGAGTCCTCATAGTCTGCTATACAGTAAACCTGTTTGCCCTGTTTTGTTTTGTTTTTTTTCCTGGTGAATTTATGCAGGATTTGGTAGCCAGGGTTTTGCTTCCTAGTTGCAGAAGCTGCATAAAAATTGTAGATACCAGGAAACTTATTAATTTAGGCCCTTGTATTTTCAGACTGTGACTGTTAACAACTCATGTTCACATTTAAGGAATGCTTAGAGCACAATGAGTGACATTCTGTTCTAGGCCACCCTCCAAAAACGGTGTAATTCATTTTCTGTGTCTGGTGGGACCTTGGAACTGGGTTTTCTTGAAAAGTAAGGTAAGATTATTTTGAAACCCCAGGAAACTTCAAAAGGACTTTTGCAGAATCATGAAACTAAGCAGAAATAGTTTTAAGTGAAAGAGAAATACATAGGACAAAATGTTGTGTGAAATAAAACATTAAAAATGTTGTATAACAGTTTCCTTGTATAGGTGGAGGCTCTAGAATTTCAGTCTGAAAAAATTGACAGAATTTGGATCAAAACCAAAACTTGAAAAGCAGAAGAAGAAAATATGTTGAAAAGAATGAAGTTATTATTTTCTGACAATGTCAGAGACTACTACAGTATAATTTCTTAGCTGACAGTCTACTTAATCTATAATACAAAGTGTTCATTTGTCAGAGTATCTGATAAAGAAAAACTAGTTGTAAAATGTTGTAAGATCTTTTACCTAAGACAGTTTATCAAATGAAAAAATATAACAGGAAACTGATTTAACCAATATGATCCTTACTGTTGTGAGGCTAAGCCTGTATTGGGTTAACGTGTCCCCTTACTGTTTTAATTCTCATATTTAAAAATACTGTATATCCCAATTTATGTAGAAAAACAATATCATGCTGGCACCCTTAGTCTAGAATAAAAGACAGTGCCACTTAACATGGGAATTCCTCATCAGACAAAAGAACTATCTAATCTAGCATTCTGTTTTCAAAACTAAATAAACATCAAGCTTACCAGTCTTTCTTCTTCCAATCAAATTCTCAGGATATGGTTATACTTCCATCATGACAAGTGGCCACTGGTATTTTTTTGCCTTCCATTCATTTTTTGAGCTTTTTTTAAAAAAAAAACTCTGCAAGATATATATCCCCCAAGCTTTATTTGTTTTAATTTATTTATTATAGTCAGTGAAAACGTTGCTTCTCCTCAAATTTAAATCTGACCTCAACCATCAGACTTGATCTGTACCTGATGTCCTGAATTGTAACTTAAGTTCATATTTATCACTACGCATAGAGGAAAATAGGGAATCAAAAGAAAAATGAAAAGTAAGGCAGACACTTACAAACTTAATATTTGTAGATTCAAAGTAGTCTCTAGATTACTTGTAGATTAATATTAAACAGGTACTGGGTGGCAGATTGAATTTACCATGTCCTCTCTCTACTCACACATCTGCCACCCAGTACCTGTTTAATATTAATCTACAAGTAGTCTCTAGATTACTTGTAGATTAATATTAAACAGGTACTGGGTGGCAGATTGAATTTACCATGT
>JAEANM010026272.1:0-10775 GCA_017656035.1 Myanophis thanlyinensis
TAATACCCCGCGGAGGGAGGGGGTAAAAAAGGGATTTTGGTGGGAGCGTTAATTCGGGCCTATCTAAAGGCAGGTTACTTTTTGTTCCCAACTGTCAATCGGTGGAGGGGGGAGGGGGGGCGGCTTTGGAGCTGTTGTTTTTTTTATATATATTTGGGCCACTGTAATGCGGCTCTTAATAGAGTTCAATGGGGGCGCGAAGCGTGCTCATTGTAAGGGGCGGGGGAGAGAGAGGAAAAAGTTGCTAAGCAACGGAAAGTTTGTGGCCTGGAGAACCCGCGTGGTCGAGGCGAACCGAGGAGTCGAGGAGCCGGGCGAGAGAAAGTGGCGGTGGCTCTGATTCGTTTTATTTATTTATATTCGCATTTTTCTGAAGCGCCCATTTCCCCGAGGGGGGTTATTCCTTGGGGGACCCGGAGCGCTGAGAGAAAACATGAAATTGCATAGAGGTGAGGGAGGAGGAATAATGAGAGCCTCGGCCGGTTGCTGGTGGCGGAGAAGGACCTGAATTTCGGGAATAAAGGCGAGGCGGTGGAGAAGCCCTTCTGAGGAGGGGGAAAACGCCGTTGTTGAGCTAGAGCAGTGTTTCTTAAGGGTTTTTTTTTCCTCTCACGACTTTTTCTCGAGATAGATAGATAGATAGATAGATAGAATCCAAAATAGCTTTTGTTTTTACGGTGTATATGTACTGTATCAGTGTTTGCCATATTAACAATTAAAATGGATGCATTCAAAAATATTTATTGAATCATGTAAAAATATTAAGCCGATTAGATATTCACAAATAAAATAGGAAAACCCCTATTTTTTAAACAAACAAATAATAAAAGAATATCATGGTTTTTAAATTTTTGCAAATTTCCTCAGTGTCTGGCAAATAATTTTGATTTCAAGGAATCCTGAAAGGGTCTTGGAGATCCCTCTAGGAGTCTAGGTCATTTAGGACTATGTAGGAACACTGAGCTAGAGGATTTAGTAACAGCTTCAGGATCTCTTACCTTTGAATGTTATTTTTATGGTAACTTTACTAGATTTTTAAAATAGAAATGTAAAAACTAACATGAACTAATAATATGATACATATATGAATATAATATAACCAATATAATATAATAATATAAATCAGTAAAGAGAGAATAAAGCCAAGAGTGCAGAAAGAGAAAAAGAATGCAAATAAATTATTTCTGAAGAAGTGATTTATGACTGTTTTTCATACTTAAAATTGTGGCAGCTTCTCCATGGTTATGTGATCAAAATTCAGATGTTTGGCAACTGACTCATATTTATGACAGTCACAGTATCCTGAAGTCATGTGACCACCTTTTGCTAACTTTTGCCAACCAAAGTCAATGGAGAAGCTAGCTTCACTTGACAATTGGTATTAACTTAATAACTGCAGTGATTCACTTAAGTATGGCAAGAAAGGTTGTAAGATTGACTTGTAACTACTGTTTTGCTTAGTAACAAATTTTGGGCTCAGTTGCGATCCTAAGCCAAGGACTTGTCTGTATTGTTAAAATCTTCTAAATAATGTACATATTTGAATTGAAAAATGTTTGGCTTTTTTAGATGTCCACCAAGCATGATAAAAAGTCCCTTGTTCACATTTTTAGCATAAATTTGAAGTATAACTATATGTTTTAGACAATTTTTCCAGTGACAAATACCAACCATAATCATTTTATAAAATTTATCTTTAAGACTATAACAATGTGAATTTCAATCCTTTCATCCATGTCTTGCATTGCTTCGTTTGTATAGTATAACCAAAAATTTGTCCCATTTTATCATCTTTAACTTTTTTCTTGTTTCAAATTTTAACAAAAGGTTATACATGTTCATCAATTTGTACATAGTTCTGAAAACAGGTTAATTGAATATAGAGTTAAATAATGTTAACATTCATATGTATGAGTGTGACATCAGTAGTATAAATACATATTAAAATGAGTGATGTCTACCATTCAGAAAACCTAACCCAGTTAAAACTACTGTAATTTTAAAGAACTTTCAAAGGAAAAAGTGGATTCAATTATAAAAAAAAGTTGTTCAGTAATACCAGATAACAAATAATGTATTTAAATAATATTTAAGTTGCCTTTCTAATAAAGTGATCTCAATAAAGCTGAACATGTACTTTAAGTATCAAACTAAACTTAATTCTTCTAGAACGGGTGTGAAACTCTATTTCATTGAGGGCTGCATCAGGGTTGTGTTTGATCTCGGAGGGAGCAATGTGGGAATGGCCAGGGTGGGCATAGCTAGCTTGATGTCACTTGTGTTGGTACCTGTGGTGGCCCGAGAGCTCTGCCAGTGAAAATGGGCTCCTGAGCTGTGTTTTCAGCTGCGACAGCTTCCTGCAACCCTCTGTCAGTGAAAATGGAGCTCGGGAGGGCCGCTCATGGCCCTCACAAGTTCTGTTTTCGGCTGTGACGGTGTCCTGCAAACCTCTGTCAGCAAAAATGTAGTTCAGGAGCTCCATCTTTGCTGGCAGAAGCATCAGCAGACTGGTCCTTTGCTGTTTCCAGGATGGCTCTGTGGGCCTTGAATTCAGCCTCATGTAGGCTGAAATTGTCGTATTTCCTTCAATGGTTTAGTCAGGAACATCTTGTCTGGATTAAAGCTTAATTTAGCTATTATTCAGTTCATCACTACTATGAGTTCCATCAGTATTAATTACCTTGATTCTCCTAATAAAGATTTAGAATGAACCCTGAAGATACAGATGTATTTATGGAATTCTTACATACATCTGTATCTATGGAATATTAATGTACTAACATGAAGGAATATAGCATTATAAACAGTATTATCTTGGAAACAGTCTCCATGGCATTCAGATCAGTACCGTATAGGGGGCTCTGAATTGGTTGGATTTCTTGTTAACTAGAATATATGAATTATGCACCCTTTGTGTAATTTGAATTCTTTGAATTATGCACCCTAGAATATGTGAATTTATGCAGGACACTTTCTCCTAGTTATTACCTTCTGTTCATCATTGGAATTATTCAACTTACAGTTTTCCTATAAATTAAAAATGACCATAAATTGAAGTTTGTTTCCAAACAATTAATTGTTTGATATTTATTAATGTTAAGAAAAAAGTAGTATGAAAGTGGCTGAATGTATTTGTGCTGCTAGAGTTAACATATTGTTTTCTGTAATTATGAGAATTCAAAAGCAATTTTTCAAACAGTGAAATGTAATTATATTATTATTCTCTTCTTAGTTATTTATTTCAGACAAATGAATATAAATGGAATCTAACTCATGGGCTTCCAATGACCAACAGGAAGATGTGGAAGATTTGCTTGCTAACATTGTAGCATTAAGAGGTCATCTAAAGAAAACAGAAAAAACTTTACAAGACTTGGGAGAACAGCTTTATAGGTATAACTATGGAACTAAAGTTACTGTTACTGATATGCTTATTTACATTGTGTTTATATCCTAACTTTGAGATTTTCTGTCAGAATAATTAGTGTAAAAATTGAAGTAATATGTTTCTTTTATTTTTGTTTTTCAAGTAATAATTCACATAATTCTGAACGTGGCGTTCATGACAGTGATCTCGAAATTTTAACACTGGAAGATCTGGTTGATTCTTCTGAATTACAGAATAAGACTGTGAGCAAAATGTCTTGGCATAACAGTGATTCTTCAAGGAAACCCAGGAACAAAGTAATTATTTAAGAATGTGCTTGTTTCTCGCAGTATGCCTATCTTACCTTTGGTTTATCCCAAATCGTGATACTAAAAATTAAAAATGAACAAATAAAAAAGTTTATTACAAATCTTTTTTTTTTTGTAGTCATGTTCACTGGCTTTTGATAAGAGCATGGAAGAGGAAAATGAATTTCTCAGGGACAAATTGAATGTAGTCCGTGAAAACAATGCTTCATTAATTTCCCAGAACCACAAACTAATGAATGAAATTGAAACTATAAAGTTTGAACTGAACCAGGCAAGAGCACAAGTAGGTATCTTAAAAAGCATGTTATATGCTATATTGTTAATTATACCCTATAATATTCTCCTTTATGTTGAATTGTAATATGTAATGTTAGCGCTTATGAATACTTAGCTGCAATTTTTAGTATTACCTTGGCTCACATTTGGAAGAATTAAGTGGCATGATGTGTCTTTATTAAAACCATTGTTCCATATTATATAAAGAAAAAAGCTACTTGGTTTTATGGACTATAAAATTTGAGAGATACCTTATTTCTCTCTTTCATACATTACATTTAAGTGTCCACAGCAATATTAGATCACCAAAAATCAGTCCTAATCTTGCAATATGTTATAGACTTGTTTTATACTATAATTGTCAGTATTTAAGTATATTGTTAAGTGATAAAAACAGTTTTCATAGAATATTTTTATTTCTATTGTGTTATCAACTAACTTAAAGTATCATTCTGTGTGCAGATTAAAAATATTGGAAATTAGTAAAGAAATACTCTATATTGGTAATTATTTGCCTACTGGAAGTAGCAAAAATATAAATTGAAAAAATAAGTTTGTAATCAAATAAGTGTACAAATGATCTATTAAAAATAATAATGGATTCTTCCTTTTTACCTTATTTTTCCAGATATCTTTCCTGGAATCTTCTTTGGGTACACGTTCAGTCCATATTCCAATATTAGAAGAACAGATAGCAAACTTGGAAGCAGATGTTCAAGCTCAGGATATTCTTCTAAAGTAATTATTGTTTAAATTAATTTTTCTAATTTGCAAAATTGGTTCATCCACTATTTTCCACTTGGAGCTTGGTTCATTCATTTCATATTGAGATGAAAGGTTATACACTGTATCAAGTTGGGGTTTCTTTTCTGAAAATAAGATATGCTCTAGGCCTTCTAGTTTTGGGAGTTTTTTTAATGTCTTCTTTATCTCTTGTTCTGAATGGGGTTGCATTATTCCAAACAGAGCCAGAGCAAATTTGGGGATCCACCTAAACCTATAGCTCCTGTTTGAGGACCAGGTGGCAACTGTGACCAGGGCAGTCTTTGCGGGAGCATTGTGTTGTGCCAATTTCACCCTTTCCTTGGATGGGAGTCTCTGCTCACTGTCACTCCACCTTGGTTACCTTCTGATACTCTATAGTCCATTGGAATCTGTTAATTAGCATTCTTGAGATATTTGTATTGTATCTGTATTGATGGGTTTGTCTGTTTGCTTGTTTTAATTTCAATTTCCAATTGTCTACTTATTTTCTATTGGGGAGGGGTTGATTTTTTTTAAAAAATGTTGTTGTTAGCTGCCAGAGTTTTTGGTTTGAAGGGAGTAATGATAGTGAATGTACAAATGAATGTTCTACCCCTCCCTATCCTCTTAGAAAATTAGTTTCAATACAGGTAGTCTTTGACTTGTGATAGCAAGTGGGATTAGAATTTCCATTGGTAAATGATGTCATAAAGTGCAATAGCATTGCTTAGCGATGGCAGTCCGTGAGTCCTGGTTACTGTCATTAAGTGAATACCTTGGTTGTTAGGCAATGCAACTTCCTGCTGGCTTCCCATAATCAAAGTCAATGGTGAAGCCAGCAGGAAATTGCAAGTCCACATCCACAGGCAGATAAGTGGGAGTGAGTGAGGGGGTGCATGAAGGTGAGGGGATGGATAAGGAATGTACATGAGATCCACTGCATGGCATGGCAAGAGTGTGTGAGTGCACAAGCAATGTGAAAAGGCATGTGTCAAGGAAAGTAGGCAAATGACCTAAGTCAGGACAGTGTATGACAGGCATGGTGTGAATTAGGGAGTGTGAGGATGCACACAAGAGTTGTGTGAATTGGGCAGAGTATGCAAGGTGGTGTACAAGAGGCAAGGCACTGGCAGGGTTGGGGAGAGTGCAAGGAGGTCTGTAATAGGTGCCACTCAGTTGACAAGGGTGCACAAAGGTATGTGACAGACACCATGTGGTCAAGGAGGGTGCCCATTAAAAAGAAATTTCATTGCATTCAGCTCTCAAAAAATAACCATTATGTATATACCCAACACACTTACATATATTACACAGAGAAGCATTACAGTCTAGTACATATATATGGCAAAAAAAAAAAAATATGCTGGGATTAACAGAACTCTGAGGACCACTCATAACTACTATTCATTCAATGCCATCATAACTTGGAACAGTCACTGACATAATAGTTGTAAATCACTAAGTCCTGGTAAATAATGTTCTGATCTTTAGTACAGGGATCCCCAATCCCTGGGCCACAGGCCACTACTGGGCTTTGAGCCGTTTTGAACCAGGCCACAGAAGTGGTGGGTGAGTGCACATACATCTCCACATCCAACCCCACTTGCAGTGGGCAAGGACATACACACATGCTCCATTTGCGTGAGCGGCGGACACACGTGCCCACCGCTTGCATGGAACTATCCATCTACCTACTCACCTCCGCCATGCCAGAAAGGTTGGGAGATTGCTTTAGTGTACATTACTCTGGCCATTTATTTCAAATTGTTATATTGAAAATATGATTGGAATGGGTGAGATGAGAATGCTTTCCCGCTGTTAATATTCTTTAGCCAATATCTTTGCTATAAGTAAACTTACCATATTGTTTTAAAATCTGTATTTTAGAGATACAGAAGATAAATTAGAAGAAAGCCAGAAAATGCTAATGGAAAAAGAATATGATTTGCAGAAATTAAAGGAGGATTATAGAAAAATGAAGCATGATTTAATTGGGTGGTCCAAACAAGGGAAGAGGTGACATATTACATGCATTTTTATGTTTAATTCTGAAATCTTGACAGTATACATTTTTGCTGTAGAATAATTTTAATATGGTGAATATTTTTAAATAAAGTAGCATTCAGCAATATTGCTGCATGTCATATACTGTATATGTTTCAGTGCATATTGAATAAACAAGTTTCAGTGCATATAAAATAAACAGATCAGGTTGTACTGGTTTTTGAACTAATAAAAATTCCTTGAAGCTGACAAAATCAAGTACATTGAAGTCAAGAAAGTTAGTGATATATCATGAGAGTGAAAATCTTATTGTACAATCCAAACTTAGTGAAGGAAATGCCATCAAGGAAATTAACATTTGGGCAATTCCAGTCATTAAATGCACAGCTGGAATAATGGACTGGACTCTGCTGCTTAAGTTTACAGTTTTGATTGGTGGGATTACTAGATATTTTAATAAAATGGTTGCTGTTAAGTAACAATTGGGGGTGGGCCAAACTGATCTTTCTACAGAGACATTGAAATAGCACTTCTGTTTTTCTCTCTCTTATTTATAGTTTCAAAGTTGTTATATAAAAAAATCCATGATGTAAAGCATGTAGAAACAGAGGATTCTTATTCAGGCCTACATCTTAATTATAGGCACTGGTGTTAAACAAAATATGGATTCTTTGTTTTCTACAACTATTGCATCAGCAAAGCTGTTATTGGCATGGAAGTAAATGGTAGTGTCTCAATTGTAAAATTCTTTAATTGGAGAAAGGGAATAATAACTAACATTTCCAATTTGCATGCATTTCAGTTTTTATTTTTAGAGTTAAATTTATTGGCTTGAAAATAGAGGTAAAAAATTATCAGTCCATTTACGCTTTTGCTCTGTTTTAGTGATTGAGCATATTCGATAACTACTTAGACTGAACTTTGCTACTGTGCTCTGAGCCACATTCAAAATTTACTTATTTATTAAATTTATATGCAACTCATCCTGCTATTAAGTGACTTTGGGAAGTTTATAAAATGTTCTTGCATCAATAGATCTGCTTAGGAAGGAATGTTTGACCAAAGATAAATTTATTCTTAATTTCTCATGAAAAACATGTAATTTGGATTCCTTGTACTTTTGAAATGTAAACCTTTTTAAAACTGAGGTATGTTTGAATGATATCCAACAAACATATATTCTTTGTTGTTTGGTTATTGTCTTTTTGTTGATGAACCATTATTTTATCTCTTTAAACTGAGCTGCTATTTTCATTTAAAGAACTGAACAACAAAGAAATGAAGCACTGTATAATGCTGAGGAGTTGACAAGAACATTTAAACAATACAAAGAGAAAATAACTAATAAACTGGAAAAGGTAAGAAAAAGCTCCCAAGATGTTTAATAGAAAATTTTACATACCATGAAGCAATGAATTCAACTATTAGTTCTAAAAGTGGAGTCACTACTGTTGTTTAATATGTTTTTACCTGTACCACAATAGCATCTTAGCCAATGAAAATCAGATTTATTGTATATCAGAAAAATAATTCCTTGCTGTTAAAAGGTTTGGAGGATAGACCGAATGTAATGCTAGTTTATATATTTAGAAGGATACACATTTACCCAAGAAAAAGTCTATTTGTCCTAAATGAGCTAATAATTCAATAGAATGCATATGATTGCATTATTTTTATTTGTTTATTTACTTCATTTGCATACTACCCAATCATCAAACTCTAGGAAATCATTATAAAATAATACCTGCAAAGAAAGAAACAAAAATAATCCAAATTACACGTAGTCCATAACTTGCAATCATTCATTCAGCAACTGTTCAAAGTTACAACGGCACTGAAAAAATGACTTACAACTGATCCTCGCGCTTCCAACCATTGCATCATCCCAGTGATTATATGATCTAGGTGCTTGGCAGACTGATTTCTGCCTTATTTTATTATTTGATAAATAGTGGGTTGATTGGTTCTGAATATTTTTTTTTTATTCAGGTCCAAGTTGAAGAACAAATTTTAGAAAAAAAGTTAATAAATTGTGTAAATGAAAAGGAGAAGTTGCTCACACAATGTAATGCCTATAAAAGTGAGCTTGAAAACATAAAAGATCAATTGAGGTAAGGGTCTGTCTGTGCTAGATTTTGGCATTTAAACAAATACAGAATTACTTTTATGATCATGAAGTCTTCTGACATTTGATAATGGTTAATGAAAATAGTTGTATGCCTCATTCCAGCCTTATAACAGGTAAGCAACAACCTTTGGGCATTTTTTGTCCAGAATATATGTTTAATATTAATAGTAACTGGATTCTTCACATTCTTGTGTATTTTTTTGTATTCCGCAAAAGAAGTTTTAGATTTTGAAATATTAATATTAGATTATAAGCAAATAGACTGTGAAAGCCAGTTTGATGTAGTGGTTAAGGCATCAGGTTAGAAATTGGTGAGTTCCAGTCCAGCTTTAGGCACAGAGCCAGCTGAGTGACCTTGAGCCTGTTAGTCTCTTTTAGCCTTCAGAACCAGGCAACAGTTCTGAAATCTTGCTATGTCTAGTGGCAATAAATACCTTAAGCCAAAAACGTTTGAAAATGGGAAAATCACTGAATAATCTTTTATAATATTATATATAATTGGTTTATTGCAAAGGGGCAAAGTTTGAGGGAATTGGTTTTTTTTTCCTGTATTTAAAGAGTGAGATTTAAATCTTCCTCCATTCCAATTTTAAATTTCATTTCTTACCCACTGACAAATGCTTCCAATAGTAAAATGGTTCCCAAATAGGTATATGGAGCTACTTTTTTCGGAGGCATGAGAGACAGAATAGATTGACTGTCTTTATCATTATAAACCTGGTTTATTATTGAATTTATTGGGCGGGACTCTGTGTATCTAGAACAGACATGGGCAAACTACGGCCCGCGGGACACACCCGGCCCGTTGGGCTTTTTAATCCGGCCCGCCGAACTAGTTCTGGCACAGACTGGGGAGTTCCGCCCTCACTGACACTCCCTCGGCAGCGTATCCCTAGCGCTGCCTGCGGGCGCAGGGACACAACACCAATCCGGCTTCCACGTCCCAGAGCCCTCCAGAAATGTCCCGCATGCGCAAACAGCAAGCCCTCCCACCGCGCGTCTTTCTATTGCAGGGCGCCCAAGAGCGCGGCACCCTCAAGCATGGCTCCCGCGGCTTCACCAGAGGGTCGCTCTATGGGTGCTGCTGCCTCGGTGATCGGCGCGTAGCGTCATCTGACGCTGGGTGAGCGACCTACACAAGGCTGGGGCTGTGAGGCCTATGGGCGCAGGATGATGACGCGGAGTGGCTGCTGCCCCCGCGCCCCTCAGCCGCAGGGCTAGTCTGGAGCACAGGTGGGTCCCGCGCCCTTCCGCACTTGCTGGGCCCCTCACTCGCCAAAGAGGCCGCCGAGCCATCCGGGGAGGGCTGCGGGGAGCTGCCCGGCAAAGCGGGACAGGCCGCTGATGCCTGCGTGTCTTTGCAGACATGGGATGCTGAACCCAGCAGCCATGAAGAAGAAGGTAAGAGGGCAACGGGCAGGGGCGGCTCCGCAGCGGGATGTAGTTGGCGAAGATGGAGCGCATGCTGGTCTTGCCAAAGCCACTTTTCCCCATCACCAGCATCTGTACGGCGGGAGAAGAGCCGGCATTGCTGCTGCAGAGCCACCGCTCCCGCCCACCGCCCTCTTACCTTCTTCATGGCTGCTGCGTTTGGCATCCCACGCCTGCAAAGACACGCGGGGGAGGGGGGCTGCGGGAGGGGGAGTAAGGGGGTGGGGGTGGGGGGGAGGGGGATCCCGTCATTATGGCCCACGAGTCAAAAAGTTTGGCCCGCGAGTCAAAAAGTTTGCCCACCCCTAATCTAGAACCACAGGGTACCATTTTGTGAGGCCTTATGTAAAGTGACACCTATATTTTGGAATGTCGTCTCCTGAAATTTTTGAGGTACCAACTATTACAACTTATAGGCATCTGTTGTAGATGAATCCCTTTTGTCAGGTCTTTTTTGCATGAAAGCTAGCTTAATATATTTCCCATTTTTCTTTTC
>JAEANM010026273.1:0-10774 GCA_017656035.1 Myanophis thanlyinensis
TAAATTAATTCTAAAATTTAACCAAAGATTAAAATACCCCGAGGTGTCAGGCCAGGCCGGCTAGCTGGAAAAAGTGAATTTTTAACGCACGTCGGAAAGCTCGTAGGTCAGTAATGGTCCGAATCTCAGGGGGGAGTTCATTCCATAGGGAGGACGCAGCCACAAAGAAGGCCTGAACCCTCGGGGCCGTCAGGCGACATCAGATGTGGCTGCTCTATCACTGGAGGCTTTTAAGAAGAGACTGTACAGCCACTGCTCATTTAGATTCATCTTATAATGTTATTATTCCAAGATATTTTTTTCACAAGTACATTATTGTTAATGTAACTAAACTCCAGCTCTGAAGTTCTGCTCATTCCTGGGGTATTTATTTAAATGAAAGAATATAGAGGTTTGCTATTTAGTTTCCTAGAATGCAATATTAGGAAAGAAAAAACTCTGTTGTCAAAACATATTGAGCCAGCGCTTTGCAGTTTTTCAGATTGACTTTTGAGGTTTTCATTATTATTCAAAGCTGTGAAGTGATACTGCATCCCAAAGAAGACCCATTTCACACATCAATCTGTTCCAACTTTTTATATGGTTTGGCTTCTGATACAGAGATTCTCATTTGAGGAAAGATGAAACTCCCACTGAATGACAACTTTATGCAAATGGTCCTAATCCTTTAATTAACAAGTGGGGGAGGATATACAGAGCCTGGCTTTGTAAATGCCTTCCAGTCCTTTACCAGCAATGGCCTTAGGAGGCACTTGGATTTCCTTCTGTAAAATAGTTGGGTCTATATTTGTGCATGTATGTGTGTATGCTTCCTCCTCAAGATTTAAACAGGTTACGTGCATATGTACTGTCTGAGTTTATGTGTGTTTAGGACAAATCATGGTGAGTATATTTGTGCTGGTTTTGTGTGTTCTCCTTCCAGTTGGGAGAGGTGATCCATTTAACCTATGGGATTTCACTTCCTCCAGTAGATTTATGACTGAGTAGAAATATAAAAAGGCTAGAGCCGCCCCTTCTTCCCCTCATTCTTACTCAGTCCACGTAGCAGGACGTGAGTAGCATTTGATCCTCTCTTGAACAATGGACCACATGCAAGAGAACAAAGGTCAGTAAACAGAGGTGATTCCCCTAATTGGAACAGGATTCCTAAACCTCCTATTCGGTCATATTGACACAGGATCGATACTCTGAGAGGAGGATGGAAGAAGGGGAGCCTGAATCATGGATACAGCATCATGCTCTAGCAGAAACCATCGCACATGTGGTTATGCAGCCTGGGAGGATGAGCTTGGGGATCGCACAAGGGGGTCTTTCCCTTGGGAATCCCGGGGCAGGCACTGATGGAAATCGGTTTTTCCTGCACAGCCTATGATGGAGAAGCAGGGGAGCAACCGTCGCACACATGGAAGCTCAAATCCTGCTACACTCCGGAGGCTTAGGCTGTATCCTAACCCTTCCCCACCCCAAATTGAGGTGGCAGGGTAAAGCTGGAGATTCCTTCCCAGGGGAATTCCAGCTGCCTTCCCAGCCTGAGGAGGCGGGTGCCGCTTGTTTAGCAAACAGAGGATGGTGGGGGAGGCTTGCAGAGCGCTCCATGCCATCCAGCCGAGAGGCGGGCATTCCTTGAAAAAAAAAACCCACAAGGGGGGAAATCCCTAGGCGCCACGTGCTTGATGCAGCCTGGGGGCTGCTGGAGCGCAGGGCATTCACACACACATCCATGTGAATTCCCCCCACAGGAGCCTCAGCGTGGCCACGCAGGGCTGCAAAGGTTTGGGAATCCCACCTCAGGTGGGGGGAATTCCCTCCATGGCTTCCTAGCCGCGGCAGAGTTTCCGGACCTCCATGTAACCATCGGGTTGCTGGGGGCTGGGGAATCTCCTCCCAGGTGGGGGGGATTCCCTCCGCGGCTCCTCAGTCGCAGGGAGGCTTCCAGAGCCACCGTGCAGCTCCACAGGGCTGTCAGAGGTGGGGAACCCCCTCCCCAGTGGGGGGATTCCCTCCGCGGCTCCTCAACTGTGGGGAGGCTTCCGGAGCCGCCTCATGGCTCTGCAGGGCCATCAGAGGTGGGGAATCCCCTGCCGCGGCAGAGCTCAGGAGCCTCTGCACAGTCCGCCAGGCTGCTGGGGGCTGGGGAATCTCCTCCCAGGTGGGGGGATCCCCTCCACGGCATCCCAGCTGCGGGGAAGCCTTGGAACGCACAGCTGGGCTGCAGGAGGTTGGGGAATCCCCCCCCGCCTCTCTATCTGGAGGTCTGCTGTGGAGGAGCAGCCCCCGCAAGGGAATCTAGCCCCCCGGGGGAGAATTCCCTCTTTAAATGAAGGATGGCTGAGGAGGAGCAAGAAGCCTCCTCAGCTCATGGGCTATGACAGCCTCCACTGGAGGCTTGGGGGAATTCCCCCACCTAGTGGAGATCCCCCAGGGGGTGGCAAGGGGAGGCCTTCCCAGCAAAGGGGGCCCTCCTCACAAAAGGGGGGACAGCACCCCCCCCCTCCATAAGCCACCAAGCAGACAAAATGGGGGAAATGAAGGGGGCCCACCCCTTCCCCACCCCAGTCTCACTTAGGAGGAAAAGGCTGAAATCTTGGGGGGAGCTCTTCCCCTCCCCCCTCCCAAGCTTATCACACCCTTCCTTTCCAGTTAAGATGTTTACAAGGTGATATGGGAAGGTGCACATGTATGCATGTGAGTGACCTCTCCCTGTTTTCCTTTCTTAGGTTCCACCCCAACCGTGGCTGGGGCAGGCTTATCACCTCAGTCTGGTACCCACCGCAAAAGCACAGTCAAGTGCAAGCATACACATTCCGGGTCAGAGGCCATGCATAAGAGCAAGACCAAGATACCTAGGAAGGAGACCTCAGGCAGTGAGGTGGACAGCCCCAAGCAGCGTGCAAAGTCCTCGATGGAGCCAAGGCCCGTAAGGAACCAAAGCAAGGATACAACCGTCTCCTTACCAACTGGTCAAGGGATGCAATCTGGCCTGAATGATGCACCCTCCAGGGAGTCCATTTGCCTGGTCACCTACCGGAGGGGCAAGAGCCACAGCAGAGCAGACCATGGAAGGAGGGGGCACACAGGAAGGGAGCTCATTAGACATACCTTCCCTGGACACCTCCCAGTCCCAAGAAACACCAGACCTGAGTCCCTGGGACAGATTCCTCCTGGCTAGGATGGAATCTATGATTACACAGGCGATGAAAGGCACCCTGGCGGCCAGGCAACCGATTGAGATACCAGGAACCTCCAAGTCGGGGGCTAGGAGAGACGCCTCACCACAACCACCTCACAATGAGGTGGAAGAGGGGTACTCCTCAGCATCTGACGACAGTGTGACGGAGTCCGAGGAGGCTCAGATGTTATCTGCAGATGAGACGGAAAGGCAGCAGCAGCCCACATCAGCCGGGCTGTTCAAGGCAGCCCTGTTTGGTACACTGCTGAACAAGGCTAAATTTACCACAGAGCTGGGGGGTCAAGCCCCCAGCCAAGAGGTGACAGAGACAGAGAGGAGTGATGCTAAACACTTCTTGTTTAACTCCATGGCGACAAAGACCGAGGAGGTTCCAACCCCCTGCTTTTCTGGGATACCTTACTGCAGCAATGGACAGTTCTGGCAGCTGGACAGCTGTCCCTGGCATCGGAACGTCGCTTTTACAATTTAACGGAGGACATAGCAAAGTTGCTTCAACCGCCAACAGTGGAAGAACCACTGGTGGCTTTGGCCTCGACAGATGCCTTGATCACTGGCCCAGAGGAGGCACTGAAGGCCGACGACCGAAGGTTGGAACAGGTCATATCCAGAGGTTTCCAGATGATGGCCTGGGCAATCAAGGCTGCTACCACAGCCTCTTTCTTCAACCGGACCACACTACTATGGTTACGAGACCTCCAGGAATGGAAGGAGAACCTCTGGACCGTGGTTCAGGGGACTCTGGGGGCAGGGAGGTGATGTTGGAAATGTTATCCAAACTACTGGGCACAATGGTATCTTGTATAGGTATTGTTCCTTGGGCTCGACTGTACACCAGACCCCTACAATGGTTCCTGCTACCATATCAGAAGCAGGGTTGCAGTCACTCGCCCTGCAAGGTCAAGGTTTCCTGGGAGGTCCGGAAATCCCTCAAGTGGTGGCTGTCGCCCACAGTCCTCAAGGGTTCCATGTTCCGGGTGATGACCCAGGTCATGATCACCATGGATGCCAGCTTGTTCGGGTGGGGGGGGCCTACCTGCAGAACCACATTTGCCAGGGGAGGTGGACCGTGGAGGAACACTCACATAGCATAAACTGGCTGGAACTGAGAGTGGTTCACTTGGCACTCAGGGAATTCCAAGACAGAGTACGGGGCCAGCATGTCCTCGTTCTCACAGACAACACCATGGCCAAGGCACACATAAACAGACAGGGGGGTATGAGGTCAAAGGCCCTCATGAGGGAAGCTTGAGAACTTTGTTTTTGGGCAGAACAGAATGTCTGGATGGCCGAACACATTTCAGGAACATCCAATTTCCAGGTGGATTGGTTGAGCAGAACGACAATAGACCACATGGAATGGAGGCTGCAGCCTGGCCTCTTCCATCAGATAGCGAGCAGATTTGGACAGCCATGCATCGATCTGTTCTCATCACCGCAAAATGCTCAGCTAGACAGATTTATAACCAGATTCCCATCACCAGATGTGGAGGATGCAGATGCGCTCTGCTGCAGGTGGCCTATGGGCCTGCTGTATGCCTTCCCCCCCATAGCGATGATTACAGGAGTAATTCACAAGATGAGACAGGAGAAGGCGGAGTTGATCCTAGTGGCCCCACACTGGCTGAGACGGCCCTGGTTCGCTGACTTGAGGAGCCTTTCCGTGGACAACCCGTGGCGGATTCCCATTCTCACCCCTCAGGCAGGGGGCGATAGTTCATCCAGGCCCACAATGGCTCCAGCTAGCCACCTGGTGGTTGAGTGGGAAACCCTCGCAAGGGCCAAACTGTCAGGCAGGGTCATAGACACAATTTAAGCGGCACGTCGACCAGTGACCCTTTGAATTTACGTGGCCACATGGGGGATGTTCTGGGGGGTTCCTAGCTCAGCTTCCCATGGTTCACAATTTCCTCAAAGGGGCCACGAACCTACGGCTGCCAGTGGTACATCGCTACCCAACCTGGGACCTTTCCAAGGTTCTGACAGCACTCACCAGGGACCCCTTTGAGCCCCTGGCATCGGTGTCCACAACCATGCTAAAATGGAAGACAGCATTCCTGCTGGCAATAACGTCAGCCAGGAGAATTTCAGAACTGGTGGCGCTGTCAATAAGAAAGGACCTTTGTGTATTCCATGAGGATAGGGTGGTTCTTAGACTGGACCCAGCATTCATGCCCAAGATTAACTCTTGGTTCCATAGGGCACAGGAACTTATTCTTCCAAGATTCAGCCCCAACCTTCCCAGCTCAGAGGGGGAGGATTGCCGCACATTGGATGTTAGGCGTGCCTTAGACATCTATATTAAGAGAACTGCAGAATTCAGAAAGACGGAGGCATTACTGATTGCCTTCCAAGATAAGAACCGTGGAAGGAAAGCTTCATCCACTATGGTGGGCAGATGGTTGAGAGCAGCGATTAAGGCGGCTTATCAAGCCCAACACCTTCCAGCTCCGTGGGTATCACGGCCCACTCCACTAGGAGTGCAGTGGCATCGGTAGGTTGGTCGGCTCAGGCCTCAATTGAGGAGGTGTGCAGAGCAGCGACATGGTTGTCTCTGAGGGACAGGGGCTTTGGTTTGTCCCATAGGTTAAATGGATCACCTCTCCCAACTGGAAGGAGAAAGGGCGTTGGTCCTACCTGATATGCTCCTTCTCTTCATTGGGAGAGGTGATCCATTCCCTCCCTAGCCAACAATAAGGGATCCCAGACTGAGCAATACTTATAAGATAGAGAGGATAAAGGCAATATTGTTATGGAACTTCGCAAGAATGTGGGGGGGAAGGGGCGGCTCTAGCCTTTTTATATTGCTATTCAGTCATAAATCTACTGGAGGAAGTGAAATCCCATAGGTTAAATGGATCACCTCTCCCAACAAAGAGAAGGAGCGTATCAGGTAACTGTTTTTCCCTTCACATCAGTTCTTTTTTCCAAGTTACCCTGCTGATAAACAGACAGGCAGACAGAATCATCAATCCTCTTACTCATCTAGCTTTTTGCAGCCCAGATTTGGTATCCTCAATGTATCATTGAGCAGAGTTGTAACTTCTTTCATTCTTTAATTTATCAATAACACATTGAAATTAGATTTTTCCTCCAATTCCCTAAAAGCAAGTCCCACTAAACCCAGTCAAGCTTTCTTCTCAGTAGTTGCATATGACCGCAGGGAGGCAAAACAAATTATTTGACTACCAGGCATTTGAGTAATAAAACAGACTTTTTAACAAAAACACAAAGCAAAACCAAGTCATAACCCAAATCACAGTAAATACAATTTGTTATGAGATGATTTCACAGTCATCAATGAAACAACACAAATGGGCTAAAATTATATCTGAAGTCACAAATATATGTATATATTTAGAAATTTGGTTTATTAATATTAGTCAAACAATTGGTGCATTCTAGGCTTTTCAAATCTGTGTCCTGCAGATGTGTTGAACTATCATACCTACCCTCCTGTAGCCAGAATGCATTCATTCCTGAGGTTCCCTGTGCATCTCACAGCAAGGCTTCCCTAGGCCTGCTGACTTAGAAACAATTGCCCCATATTAACAATGTTGTACAAAGGTCCTGGAGTGATTAGATGAAATAGCAGACAGAGAGAAAGCCCAACATATCCTTGCACAAAAAATCATGAAATATACTGGCTCAAGATCAAGGTTTTTAAAGAGAGTTGTACTTCTCTGCTGGATATTGGAGGTATATGGCACTTGTCCAGATCTGTAATTTTTCAGAGGCTGATGGTGAAAAGAGCTGGAACTTTCTGTCATGGTGACACAGTTTTGCTTTTGCAAGCTTTGGACAATAGACTGAGCTGTGGACAGGTTCTAGACTTAAGATGAACACTTTGGTGATCAGGAGCCAGAGCCAGCAGCACATGATTCATAATATTAACGAGTCACATGACTCATAATATTAAATCCATCCCTCTGATAATGAATAGCACAATTTTAAAACTTATTTAAAATGAATAGTGTATGCCTTCCTCTGGAAATGATTCAAATCAAACGCACTGTCTCTAAGTTTCCAAACTATTAGAAATGTATAAAGGTATACATCTCTCTGTCCCTCCCAGTTCTTTCACACTTTCAGAGTCATGCCCAGCTAGATTGAGTTCCTGCAGATAGTCAGGTTTGTGTATCCTAGTCACAGATATGGGCTGTTTGATCCCTAAGACACAACTGTTGCTTCCAAAACTTTAACTCAATACTGCTAAAAATTCAGGTGGCCACAACTTTTCCAGACATGCTTAGATTTATGGAATTAGGTCTTTTATTACAGTGTGCAAAATGCTTTAAGGGCTTCAGAATAGGGATAGGGGATGAGGCAGATGAACTATCATAAGTAACATCCTAGAATGTATCATTTCTTCTTTGCTTCTTCATTTCTTATTCCCTCTTCCCTCTTGATTGTCTGTCAATAATCTGGGATCCCTAGCTCATGGCTTCTCACATTGTAATATATCTTATTTAGTAGGTCTAGTAGTCTTATGTAAATATGGTTATTAATTTTGCTAATGTTTAATCATTTTTTAATTTTTAATAATGCTTGTTAATTGGGATTAGATTTGGATTATTAAAGAGAAGGATGAGGGGGATTTAGATGAAAAGGATATTATATACTTATATTGTTAAGCATTTCTATTAATTTGTATTGGATTTTTGTCAATTAATAAGAGCTGAAGGTTCAGAGATGAATTAATAGAAAATGGGGTGTAGTATAGAATGAAGATGTATTTGGTTATATTTTAAAATGCTGTGATAAGTTGATAACACTGAATATACAGTATTGTCGATGAAGGTGAAAGATTTGTTAATATTATTTTTTGGGAATATTTTTCTATATTTTTTAATTTTTCTTTTTTCAAAATGTATTATATTATTGTATTAGTTTTATTTCTTTAGTATAATTCTTAATAAAATGATTGGAAAAACAACAAACAAACAAACCCTGGCCTCATTGCCACAGATGGACCTTTGCAGTTTAAAACGGAATCACTGCATTGCCCATTGTAATGAAAACAAGCTGAGTTCTTCAACTAAATATGGATATTTAGTTAAATAGCTGCCCTGTTTAGTGACCATATAAGTTAAAAATGGTGCTGAAAAAGTACCCATGTCTGGCCCTCGCATTTATGACTGTGCATGTCTATCGTCATGTGATTGAGATTAGGACACTGGTGGACATAGTCCCAATATCACACAATCATACGCTTGCCATTTGTGCACATCATAGCTTTCAGCAGGAACATGTAAGTCATGGTCTCATGAAGTATCATTTAACAATCACTGTAGAAATGAGGTCATAAGTCCATCACAGGAACACAATGTCTCTTTTAACTTTAGTGCCACTTAGCAAAAGAGTGGCCAGTCCCAACTGTGACTCTTAAGCAAAGACTGCCTGTACATATTTTCCCAGGATCACACTGAAACAGTGAAGGATAACAGTACATTCCTAGAAACAGAGTGCTTGCTTTGAAAAAGAACTGATTGATAGGTGCGTGAACCCACCTATGTTCTCCAAAATGCACTCTTTCCCATAGATTTTCACAGGTACATGTATATAGGTCTAGGTGTGTTTGGGTCTTTTCCTGTGTAAGATTGAGAGTATCTTGGCGATGTTTCGGCGAGGTCCCACTCTCTATCCTCAGGCTGGGGTCTTCGGCTTCATGCCAGTGCAACTCAAAACATCACCAAGATACTCTCAATCTTACATGGGAAAAGACCCGAATACATCTAGACCTGCGTGTGTGTGTGTGTGTAAAGATTATACCCAAATTGTTCATTCATGACAGAAGTATTTTTTTAAAAAGAAAGCCATTATGCTTAACATCTCAGATGGAATGTGGAATGTTTACAGCTAAGTATACTTTTGGTGATCAAGGTTTCTGAATGTGAATTTGTTTTTGATTTATACATATACATCTTTGTCTGTCTGTCATAATTGGGCTCTGAAAATCCAATTAGTCAATAGATGGCAGCAAAGAGTCAGTGGTTTCTGATCATTTGGACTGATTCAGTTCAGGTATAGTAGCCTTAATCTCTGTGGAAGTCACTTTGGCCTCCATTTCAATTAAAGTTGAAATTAAACTGAAATTGTGACAGGATAACACTTCTATTCTAGCTTCTTAAAATCAGGAAGCTTGAACAGTACTACAGACAGATGGGGAGGAAACTAACAAAAAAGGAGATAAAGGGTTATTTTCAGGTAATTTAGAATAATAATATAAACTGAAAAATGTCACTGTCAGAAGTTCAGATATAGCTTGAGAAGTAGGGGAAGTGGATGTTGAGGAGATCTGTTAGGCCAGGAAACCCCCCCCCCCAAAGAATTAGAAGAGAGAGTTCAAGTCTCTATTAATAGTATTCAAGGTGGGGGAAGAAGTTTCTCCAAGGCTTGGTCCAGCTTTATTTAGAACAGAAAACTCTTTGCTAGGATATATGGTTTTACAGAAGCTTAATCAAAGATATTACAACTTGAAACCCATAAGATTTAAGCAATAACTGAGCAGCATTACTTATTCTCATATGCATAATTTATAGGAACTGGTCTCTGCTTTAATATTCTTTTTTACTTGTACGAAAATATGGGACACCTCCTAAGTGAATATGGCATTAGTGAGTTATATTACAATAGAGATTTTCCATCATTTGAATAAGAACTAGACCACATAAGCAGAGCAGAGGAGAAGTTGCCCTGTGCGGTCAACCTTTTTCCAAGACAGCTCCAGCCCTGTTTTCTACAAGGTCATTTATAATGAAGAAGCAGGGGAATCAAATACAGGAAGTGTTTTACTCAGAGGAGGCTTTTGCGCATTCTGAAAATATTGCTTTCAAGGCACACTGAGCAATGCCACCAGAGACCTCCTAACATTGACTCAACTAAGAAAAGCTGCAGCCTAATTTATTGCATTTTCGCTATACTTGTAGAGTAAGAATATCATCTGATTAATATTTATTTAACCAAATAATCATATGAATTCTAATCAACAGCCCAAGGTTGCAGTCCTATGGTCCAGAGCAGAGGTGAAATTCAGCAGGTTTGCTAGAACCGGTAATAAATTTTCTAATCAGTTCGGAGAACTGGTTGTTAGAAGAAATCTCCTTTTGTTTTTTCCACTTTACAGGGTTAATCCTTCCAGATAGACATTTCTTCCAACACCAGTGATACGGATTCAAAATATAAAGCTGGTGTTGGCCTTTAAATGTGTGGCCTATTGTCTGCTCCCTCCAAAACCTGTCTGGATAGAGAGTGGGGAAGACCCATTTGCCGAGGAGAACTTGCTCTTCCGCTACCAAATGAAACAAATGGAGAAGATTATTTAAATCTGTTCCAAAATGGCACAACTGTGGAACTTGTTCCTTGGGTTTACTGGGAGAACCAAGGTCCTTTGGAACTTTCCATCAGCATGCTCCAAAGGTGCTTTTCCCAAAAACTTTCTGGCATTTCCAACAATTTGGGGATAAATTAGGATACATTTTGGCAAGTCTTGATGGGGCAAGATACCATAGGTAGCACATTTTATATTGGTTTTCTTTATATACTACCGATTTTGTTATTTTTTGGTTAATCCTCCATGTCTTTTCC
>JAEANM010026274.1:0-10774 GCA_017656035.1 Myanophis thanlyinensis
AATTGATTTTAAAATGATATTTAAGCGGCCGTTGTTTAATTATTTTAATTGTTCTTAATTTGTATTGTATTGATGTTATTTTTTATTGGCTGTGAACTGCCCCGAGTCCTTTGGGAGAGGGGGCGGTATATAAATCAAATAAATAAAATAAATAAATAAAAAATAAATACCTTTGCTGCCACACTCTGTACCATATGCAGCTTTCAAATGCTCTTCAAGAGTAACCTCATGTAGAGCACATTACAATGATTCAGCCGTGAGATGACTAGGGACTGAACAATTGAATTGGAAATGACTTATTTCTGGTTTTATTCCAACATCACATTGATTATGTGCCATTGCAAACTCATGGAGAAATGTTCTCCCCGACAATCTGTTCCTAACATTAAGCTCTTTTAATAGTGCACCAATCACTGCAGCATTTAAACCCACCCATCTTGCTTCTGACTGTCTTCTTCTTTGTTTTTCTTCCACCCTTCTCAGTATTACAGCTTTCTCCAGATTGCTGAGTCTTTGCATAATAGATCCAAAGTGGAATAATTTGAGTCTTGCCATTTGTGCCTCAAGTGAGAATTCTGGGTTGAACTTCACAGTACTCTTAAGCACCTGATGAATTATTGCCTATTTTTTAAATAAGGAAATATGAGCCATTGAATCAGTAATGGGAACAGTTTTGTGAAACTGCTGGTTCTTCATGTAAAGGGTTATGATTTTTGCCCATCTTAATGTATAATTTCATAGTGCAAGTTGGTGACATTCTGGTCTTCAATTTACTGCTGTGCAGCAAAGGCTAAAAGGTAAAAGGAATTCTGTATATGATTTTGAAGCAGAGGAGATATTTGAATTACAGTTTCATTGTTCTGCCTTTAAAAATGCAGTATGGTGTTTTACTGGGGATACATATACCCTACATTTATGTTCTGAGTCAAGAAAATATATTATGTGACTCATATAAACATTTTGCAAAGCAAATCAGTTTGCTTAATTTATCACTTTTCAACTCTGCATAATTTATTTTGTTTATAGTGATTAAGAGGAGAAGTAATAAGTTTTGCACTGCAGTGAAACACTGGAGAAGTTCTTCAGCTGCTGGATTGGCTGTATGATGATGAATATATTCTCAGGGTCTGCTTTCCCCCTAGTAATTGCAGCTCCAGGGTGGAGGAAAACCTCAAATCCAGGAGCATGCTTTACGGGCTGCCTGAAAATTCAATTCAATCCTTTATTGTCAATGCACAACATGTGTGCAGCGAAACTGAGTGAAAAATGCCCTACACTGAAGTAGAGAGATTCTCTGTTGGATCTTTGAAAAAAAAAAAATATTTTTATTATCATCCAGGTCTTGTGCCCTTTTGAGGCCAAATACGTGTATTTCTGCAAAGTACCCCATCCTTGAAAAATCTGACCTTCTTTTAAAAAAGTATTTTCTATCACCAATAGCAGCTGGCTTGCTGATAACGTGAGGAATTCAGCCCCGTGCTATTGCTCTGATTTGCTACTTTCCTGGTGGGGATTTAATATACTTTATGGTGTAAGGCATTGCAAAGTTAGTTTGGGTTATAAAGAGGTGGGATAAGAAAAAAAGAGAGCCTTACTTCTTTTCTTCATTCTTCTCCTAGCCCAATTGAACACTTAGGGTTTCCACACTTGGTTAGATGAACATGGCAGGAGTAGAATCTGAGAGAGGACAGCATTAGGTCTGGGTCTGTTCTTCACTTGACATAGCCCTGGGGGTGAGATAGGGACAAAGAAAAAGTTATGCCACATACTGATATACTTCAAATATGCTTTTGAATTGCATCCCCTTTCTTGTTCCATCTAGCATTTCAAAACCTCTCCTGAAAATGCTCCTGCAGTCCAGGAAAGACTCAACAACAGACTGTTTACCACAATGCGGTCAGGAAAGCGTTTTCGCTCCCTAAAGGCAAACACAGAAAGAATGAGGAAAAGCACAAGCAATACGGACACTAAACCAGGAACCACAAGCACGCTCAGGACTACAACAAGAACCATGACTGCATCTAACTCCCACCTTCCCAACTACCCCTAACTATTTCCTAACCCCACCCTCCCCTTTCTACCTTAACTTACCCGTGGTTGCATAAGCATTTCACTGCATATCGTACCATGTATGACTGTGTATGTGACCAATAAATTTGAAATTGAATTTTGAATTTGAAAGTGGAACTCTTTCTCTCTAGCAACAACTGCCCTGGAAAGATTCCTCATCTCCCTCCCAACCCACCCTCCCAACCCAAACTCGGCCAGTCTCAGCCCCATCCAATTTGCTCAAAGTATATTTCAGTGGATGAATAGAGCATTTATTTGTCACTGATTGAAAAAGTAGAAATTATAAAATCCTTGGGAAGGATTGCTGCTGTGGAGGGAAGGATTAATTTCTAATGCGTGCTGCAGCCCTATCTACCAGGCTGCAATGAGGCATTTTATTTAAAATTTGTTTGCTCTATAGAATTTGGCTGGTTACAAAATGACTGTTTACCAAATGCACTGGAAATTAAGTTCTATAGAATAAACTATCTTCTTACAAAGTGTTGATTTATCAGAAAGTATCATGCCAAGATGGTTCCCTGTTATCCTTAGACATCCATAAAGCTTTCTACTAGGGGACTACTAAATCTGAATTGAAACAATCCCTATCACCAGATGACAACAAAGAGCTAGAAATTACATTATCTCTTTGCTGCCATCTAGGGGTGATCTGGATTTTTGCAGGCTAGAACTGATAACTCATATAGTCTGGAGCAACCCACCAGAAGTCAATTTACTATTTCCTTTATATAAAAATCCCAGTGTAGTTTGTGAAATTAAAATAAATAATCAAGAGAACAACCAAATATTAAGTCTTTTAAAAAGCTAATAAGTATGGGGATCAGCAAAGAATGTGGGAATGTGGAATGTGGTTCCAGAGAGCAAATGCCGCGAATGGAAAATGTGGTTCCAGAGAGCAAATGCCGCGAATGGAAAAGGCATATCATTTAAGTCCTGCTAGTTGACTCTGTTTCACAGAAGGATTTTGAGCATGCCCATTTGCTGGATTTAGTAGAGTGAACAGAGGGAAGCAATCCTACAAATAGCCAAGTTCTGTTTTGCCTTTATAAAGGAGTAACCAGCCCCTTGAATTATATCTAGAAGTAGTGCAGGTTAGGAAGCAATAGTATTATGATGGCACACGTGCTTGTGCTGTTATGTTCTGAACCAAATATAGTTTCTAAATCTGTCCAAGAGCACCCTTGTGTCAAGTTAATTGCAGTGGTCCAAGTAAGAAGTGCATAAGGTATGAGTGACTGTGAATATGACCTCTTTATCTCAGACTAGGTTCATGTGGCACACAAGATTGGTTCTTCTATCCACAGCTGATACCTGTTCCTTGAGTAAGATATTTCATGCCATGTTGACAAATAACTTCAACCAACAGTTTACTCTAGATCAGCAAGTGAACCTTAATGAAGGTTAAAGCCAGGAATTCCCACAATGGTCTCTGTATTCTGAATATTTATAATCTTAGTTCTGAGGTGGATTGCTTCTACCAGGAGTTAAACAAAAGAAGAGTGAAAAAAGATGATAGCGCACTTGATATTGCACTTGGAACAACAATAAATAATTTATGGGTTTGTTTCTTAATTAACACCACATTTATAACATTGAATAAGAGCTGATTCCTCCAAAATATTACACTTTAGATTTAAAATCTAAGAAGTATTATATGCTGCACTAGCTTCATCATTTTTAGTTAGTACTACATTTGGTCTGATGGTCTAATGCTAAACATATACCATTATCATTTTCAGAATCTGATTTAAAGTTATGTGTGCAGGCCGTACATAGCAATAAGTATAAATTATGAAGACTTAAGTGAGAGCTTATGTAACTTAACTGAGGCCACATATCTTGAATTAATTTTTAAACATATGAATATAAATAGCATTGATTGTTTTGTTTCCAATAAAATACAATATTTTAATTAAGCAAAGGAAAAAAAGGAAATGGGCAGAGAGGAAGAAAGATGAAAAGACAGGAAATGGAAGGAATGTGGAAAGATTGAGGGAAGAGAAAGAAAATTGGAGACATTCCTTTCAACAGGCCGTTAGATTTAAATATGAATTGAAAATGGGTGTTTATAGTGAACATAGTTGTGTGTGTTAATTATGAAAAGCACCATACAAGTCTTTTCAGGAAGAAAGAACTAATCAGGAATGGATTTAGCCAGTGTAGTCTGAAGAGTGTGATGACTTGTAAGAATGATGCAATCATGAAAATTATTCAGCTGTCATTGCTACGCTGTCCAGCCTCTGAATTTGTGCATGATTATCAGTTCTGCCATTTGCAGTTTGCCTCTAAACATCTCTGAGCCATTCAGTCTTTAAAATATATTGAAATAACATGTTGGCTTATTTGACTACATTACACTTTGACCATATTACTCTTACTGCTATCCAGCAGGTAATTTTAAGCCATGATCGTTGTTAACAAATAGGGAATGATTTTATATTATAAAATTTGCCTTATTTTATTATTCATTCCTGAAATGCTTCTTGTATTTCTCCAGATCTGGCAAAAGTCCCTTAACTAGGCATGAGATGCAGATCTTGAGCTGCAAGCTCTCTTGATTTGGCTTCAGGGAGGAGTAAGACAGAGTGACAGCTCAGCATATTGCATCACATTCTTTGCATCAGGTATCATCAAGACCTTGAAGTGATGTCAACTCTAAAATAATTTCTTACTGAAGATATGAATGCCACCAGTTATCAATGCTATTCAGTAGATGGTCCTATACACGTTAATTTTTTAAACTTGGTGAGTGGTTAAATGGCAAAATTTGATATAGCAAGAATTTTCTTTGAAATTTTGAACATATCTACTGTATAGGATGTTTTCAAGGGATGAAGGTAGAATGAAAGATGACAGGAGATAGTAATTGGTAAGAGAAAGAAAAACAAACTGAATTTGCTGCTGAAATTCTGTTTTGCACTGCTGTTAAAGTGTTGGGAGCTAACCATTTGGCAAACCTATGTCACAGGTGCCACAGGTGGCATCCAGAGCCCTCTCTGTGGGCACATGCGCCATCACCCCAGGATCTCTTCTGTGCATGCATGCATATGCAGAAATGTGTGCATGCATGTCTGTGCATGCACACACACACATTTCCATGCACGCACATACACACATTTCCATGCATGCACATGCACACACTTTGGGCATGCATGTGTGCACACACAGTGTGGGCACTCTGTGCCTAAAAGGTTCACCATCATTTCAGACAAATGGCTTTAAGTCTCTTCTTAAAAGCCTCCAGTGATGAAGCATTCACAACTTCTGAAAGCAAGTTGTTCCACTAGTTGATTGTTCTCACCGTCAGATTTCTCCTTAGTTTAGGTTGCTTCTCTCCTTGGTCAGTCTCCATCCATTGCTTCTTATTTTGTCTTCTAATTAACATCATTGTAGAATTATTCTAAATAAAGATTCTCAAATCTACTGCTTGTATTCTGCCATAAGCAGTAATTGATGTTGGAAGATAAGAAAAGATATGTAATTGAAGTTGGAAGATAAGAAAATGCATTAGCAGGAGAAATTACTTATATAATTGTGGCACAAATGGTATTTTCATAATTTTTGATCATGCTCTTTTCCCTATGTATGTCAATTTCAGAGATCTCTGCAGTAGAGGTCAAAAAGATGCAAATGAGAAAAGCAGTGTTGCACTAATGGCAGTTTGTTTCCTTTTGTCCATGTGTCTGCCGTGACATGCCTGTACAAATTTGTGATGTGAAGGCATAGGGCTTTGTTGTGAAGGTACATTGCTATTTTTGCCATTTTGTTGAAAGCATTGGATTCTGTCAATGCCTCTGGACATCTTTATTTTTGAAAACAAATCTTAAAATTTTGCTGGATGAGAAAAAGAAACAATTGTACATTCTAACTGAAATAAAAGAGAGAACATTTTTCATTCATTTTGTTTTCAGAATAAAATGCTTTCAAATCTTCTGGATATTTTTGGATATTGGGGATGAATGGAAAATATGAACACCATTAAATACGATATTCAGTTATGCATGTCTTCTTGAAAAAGTGTGCATTTCATATTTCTCATGCATTTCAGGAATTATGTTATGGTGGTATACTACACACAGTGACATTACACAAAGAGACAATTATCATTCTCTGTGCTATAGAGCTTTAACAAAAATAGCAATATTGATTTTAATTCACTACATATTTATGCTTAAATATTCAGTGCAGCACAAATAATAATATTCTGTTTTTTCTGATCTGGGTGTGCTTTCCAAAAGAGTCAAAATGATAGTTTTGATCCTATCCCTTGTGTGTGCGTGTGTGCGTGCAAGCGCATGTGTGCATGCAATTATCTAAGCTACAGTAAAGCAAGTCTCAATTTCTAAATTAGCAACTGAACCATATCAAATATTTCAAGAATTTTGGCACCACAAATATAATTTCTAACCTTAATTTGCTAACTAAAATCAATAACAGATAACTTAGTTTACAACCTTGACACATGCTGAATAGGAAAACAGCTCAGATTATTTAAATTAAATAATAATAGAGCTGGAAGGGACCTTGGAGATCTTCTAGTCCAACCCCTGCTCAAGCAGAAGACCCTATACCATTTCAGACAGATGGTTATCCAATCTGTTTTAAAAGCCTCCAGTGATGGAGCACCCTCAACTTCTGAAGACAACCCATTCTACTGATTGATTATTCTCACTATAAGGATATTTTCCTTATTTTTTTGTTACTTCTGATAGCCAAATCTGTCCCTAGGTTCTGCCTCCGTTTACCTTCCCAACAAGCAACCAAATTTATCATTTACTAGCAATTTATTACTGTATCCTGATAAAGTGGGATGTACCTATGAAAGAGGAAAACCACAAGTTCCATCTTCCATTCCCTTTAATAGTTAATACAACAAAAAAATGCAAGAGGAAATTTGATTGGGCAGGATAAAAGTAACCTCTCCTTTGCACAGTAAATCAACTACAAAGGTTGTTTGAAGTTCATGAAGAGGCATACCAGATGCCAGTTTTGTACTAACAAGCCTTTTCTTGTAAGGAAATAATATCCATCCATTCTGCCCTAGTTTATCTTTTCAGTTTACGAATTAGAAGCTATTAAGCAAACCATACAGCGATAGGATAAAAGTTTTCCTACATTCTAGTGGTTTGATAAATCCCATAAAAGTGAGAAATAAGTTAAATTTAAATACAAAGTAGCTATATTAATTAACAAGTTACAAAATCCATGTCATGTGCCCCTCACTTCTCTCTTTGATTAGTTTCCATTCATTGTTTCTCGTCTTCCCTTCTGCTGATTTGGAAAAAAAGTTGACTTCTTCTTTGTGGTGGTCCCTTTTTTATATTATGATGGCCAAAACCGGATGCAGTATGTCAAGTGTGATCTTGCCAAGGTCTTATAAAGTGGTATTAACACTTCACATGATTCCATCCCTCTATTAATGCAGCCTAGTATTGCATTGGCATTTTTGGCAGCACAGCACACTGCTTGCTCATATTTAAGTGATTGCCTATTAGGACTTCAAGATCCTTCAGTTACTTCTATTGAATGAAGTACTATCTATACTGAACCTGTGCATTTAATTGTTCTTGCCTAAGTGTAAACCTTACTTTTCTTTACATTGACTTTCATTTTGTTAGATAGGGCCCCAGATAGCGAAGACTACCGCACCTGGATAAAATACTCTAGATGAG
The DNA here is from genome assembly GCA_017656035.1 of Myanophis thanlyinensis. NCBI lineage: Eukaryota > Metazoa > Chordata > Lepidosauria > Squamata > Homalopsidae > Myanophis > Myanophis thanlyinensis. The sequence goes on from JAEANM010026274.1 coordinate 7,743, forward strand.
AGAGCATACAGGACAAATCCAAAAAAGCATGGACTAACGTTGTCCATCCTATTTTATCATTCTTTTCAGGTACAGCTAGCTCTGGTCTTCGCAGTGTCTGAGTAGGATACTGAGCTTTCAGTCTGGTTTATATATGCCTATGTTCATCACTTGTAAGGTTGCCTCAATTGATGACATGAGTGCATGTCCAGTTCATTCAAATGCTTGAGATAGAAGTTTTATTCTTAAGCATTAAGTTAGGTACTGACATTAATTGTATATTAATTAAATATTTATTTATTAAATTTATATACAAAAATGCTGATTCTCTCTTTCAAAGTCTGAGAATGAGAGGTAATTCTGGACCAAGATTTTGACAGTCCTGAAACCCTACTGACTCCCTTTCCCACCAGGCAGTTACCCATAAGTTGGATTTCCTAATGGGACCAGTCTAATAGTACTAGAATTTGCTGCATCCCCGGGAGCAAATAATATACTTAGAAATAATAGGGTGTAGTGCTCAAGATTCTAACAATGCTTAATGCCCCTTTATGTATTAATCATGGGATAAATGTCCTCATTAATATTAAAGAACAGCACAGCCCTGTCTTCTGTGCACTGCTCTCACATGCCAAATGCATGAACATGTGAGGAGCTGTTTGCATACAGGCTTTACCAGTTCACATGCTATATTGGCTGCCTAAGCTGCTTGCTGCTTCAGGCATACTCCTTGTTTCTTTCTGCTGACAAGGTGGTTGGCATGATTTGGTTCTAATTCTGTTTATTCCATGGAAGGGAAGCATTGACAAGCACCTATGGGATCACCCCTCTCACCCGTCATCGCTAATCTATACAAGGAACACTTCAAAACCAAAGCTCTAGACAAATCCGAACACAAACCCATACTCTGGCTTCGATATGTAGATAATACTTTCATAATTTGGCCACAGGGAAAAGAAAAGCTGGACAACTTCGTCACACACCTCAACAACCTACACCCCAAAATACAATTCACCATGGAAACAGAAACCAACAACCAACTTCCCTTCTTGGATGCCCTAATTTACAAAAAACCCAATGGCTCCCTAGGACACACCATCCACTGGAAGGAAACACACACCAACCGCTACCTAAACGCACAATCCCATCACCACCCTGCACAAATCAACTCCGTAGCCAAGACCCTCATCTCCAGAACCAAATGCATAGTTGACAAAGACCACCTGAGAACAGAACTATATACCCTCACTAATGTATTAATTTCCAATGGATTCCAAAGAAACACAATTACCAACCTAATCCCAAGAGAGACACCCCCCAAAAAACCAAGACACAGAACAAGACAATGGTATCGCCCTCCTCCCCTACATCAAAGGCACCACAGATAAAATTAACAAAATTCTCCATGAACACAATATCAAGACAGCCTTCAGCACTGACCAAAAAATAGCCAACATCCTAAGAAACCCCAAAGACAAGATCCAGCTAGAAAACCAAGGAGTTTATGAAATACTGTGCAACAATTGCCCAGCCACATACATTGGACAAACCAACAGGAGAATAAATGCACGCATCGCAGAACACAAGAACTCAGTCAGAAAAGAAGAAAACACTTCCTCCCTCTTCCAACACCTTAAAGCCACAGTACATGAAATTAATTTCAAGGAAACCAAATTAATCTTCAACACTGAATACTTCAACAAGAGAATAATCAGGTAAGCCATTGAAATAGAGAAACAACCCCATAACATGAATAAACATGACAATACCTCCTGCCTACCAGACATCTGGAAACTAGCCCTCACCAACAAATTAGTCCCAGCCTCGAAAACCAACATCGGACCCAAAACTACATAAGACACTACCACCATTTCCCCTCACCAGACCAAAACCCAAACCCATCCTACAAATGAAAGACAACCACCATCCAAAACCAGACCATGGCTGCATCGCCAGCTGTCATACCCCCGACCCCAAAACCAAACAAACTGACACACACCAAGAACACAAACCCAGACCTCAAACTCAAAGTCAAACCAAAACCCAGAACACTACATCACAGCCACCTGCCGAGGACACCACATCACAAAACTCAGGAAATCATACCACAAGAACTCAAGAAGTTACAATACAACAAACAACCCAGGAGATCACAGCACAAGATCCAGGATACCACAACAATAGAACTAATAAGGTCATCACACAGCCCATTTCCCAAGCCATTACAACATAGGAGACTGATAGACAAGAGACCACAACACAACAAATGACCCAGGAAATTACAACACAAGACCCAGGATGTCGCAGCAATAGAACTCACAAGGTCATCACACAACCCATTACCCAGGCCATTACAACACAGGAGGCTGACAGACACACAGCCAATACCTCAGCCACACATGATCTTATGAAAAAGCCAATCAATCTGCTAACATCAACTCCATCAACCAATCAAGAAATAACAGCACAGTCAACCAGCCCAGCATACCAAACCCCCCTACCAGTATTTATAGAGAGATGGCAACTCTGATCACACTTTGCTTGCATTGATACAAAGCAGAAAACACCAGCCTGAAGATGGCGAGTGGGACCTCACTGAAACATTGCCAAGATACTCTCAATCTTACACGGCAAAAGACCCAAACACACCTAGACCTACATACCTATACCCATGAAAATCTATGAGTGTGTGTGTGTGTTTGTAGATTTTCACGTGTACAGGTATGCCGGTCCAGGTGTGTTTAGGTGTGTTCGGATCTTTTCCTGTGTAAGATTGAGAGTATCTTTGCAACGTTTCTGCGAGGTCCCACTCGTCATCATCAGGCTGGTGCTTTCTGCTTCTTGCCAGTGCGAGCAAAGCGTGATTGGAGCTGCCATCTGCCGTCTCTCTATAAATACTGGTAGAGGGGTTTGGTATGCTGGACTGGTTGGCTGTGTTGTTATTTCTTGATTGGTTGATGGAGTTGATGTTAGCAGATTAGTTGGCTTTTTCATAAGATCATCTGCTCACACTGGCACGAAGCAGAAAGCACCAGCCTGAGGATGGCGAGTGG
>JAEANM010026275.1:0-10774 GCA_017656035.1 Myanophis thanlyinensis
TCGCTTCCTTCCTTCTTTTTCTCTATTCCTTCCTTCTCTCCATTCCTTCCTTCTCCTCCTCCTCCTCTCCATTCCTTTCTTCCTTCTCCTCCTCTCCCTTCCATCTTTCCATCTCTCCCTTCCTTCTTCCTTTCCATTCCTTCCTTCTCCACTTTCCAGCCTTCCTTCCTTCCTTCCGAGCCCTTCCCTCCCTGCAATCGCAGCCCCCCTCGGGCTCCGTCCGGATTGGGTGGCCAAGGATACTGTTGGGGCGGCGGGGCCTGCAGAGCCCTGATGCTGGCGGGATGAGGTTGAGGTGGCGGTGGCACCACAGCGGCAGTAGGAGGGGTCCCGGCTACTACTGCTGCTGCTGCTGCCGGCGGAGGAACTGGAGCGGCGGCAGGAGGCGCCCTGCTGGTCACTGCTGGGGAAGGGGATGCTCTGGTCACCGCCGCTGCCCCTGTCGCAGTCAGTTCCATGATTTTGGAACTGACTGCGCCAAGTGGAGCCACCACCAGGCCGGGGGCAGCAGCGGCGGGGCAGTGGCTGGGGGCGGGGTGGGGGCGGGGGCAACCCGGTGGGCCAGCACCCCCGGCCGGTCTCTGTGACAACGCGGTTGGCCGCCTCCTCTCCTCCTCAGGCCAGGGCGAGTGGGGGCCAGTCAGGCCGCATTGCCGCTCATGGAGCCACCTCCGCCGGTGGCTCTCGGCTCTCCTGAGCTGGGCGAAGCAGCTCCACAGCGTCTAGCGGGCCGGCGGTTGGCTGAGCGATGCCGGCGGATTCTCCTCACAGACGGAGAATTTGCCCAGACAAGACATGTCCACTTTTTACGTCCAGTCGGGGGCATCCGAGTGGGTTTTATAAATTTATAAAACCCACCCGGACACCTTGGACTGGATGTAAAAAGTGGACATGTCCGGGCAAAAGAGGACGGTTGGTCATCCTATTGTAAGACTGCTATTATGTCACCCACAATCCTTCTCTTTGTTAGATTAGATATACCCAATTCTTGCAACCATTCTTAATTTCTTCAAAACGTTTCTTTGCTTCATGGATATCTATTTGGCCTTTACAATCTACTTTTTAACACCTTTGGATGGCTACTCAGATCAAGTCAGAAGGAAAGCCATTTTAATTGTACGGCTGGGCTACAGATAATGATTCTTGTGATACATTCTGGGTGAAAGCTGGCTTGTATATTGCTTTGTGTTCCAAAAGTGCAAATCCTGATCTAATTCAAGTTGATGAAAAGTTAAAACAATAGTTAGGTTAAAGCAATCTCGGGCATGTTTTTTGTTTCTTTACCATTTATATTTATGTGCTCTTCCTTCAAGAGCAAAAAACTCTGCTAAGTAGGAAAAAAGTATTCATAAATGGATGGTGAGATGATGGCAGGGAGCCTGGTTGAATCCCTAGTGTGAAATATATTTTCCTTAGCTCCTTTTTTTTGTTTCCTTAAAAAGTCAACCTAGAATTGGATCTAAGTTTGCAAAACACATTGGCGTCACAAAATGAGACATTGCGTCTCTTTCAAAATCAAACAAGGGTAGCATGAGGGGAACCATAACCTCAGTCTGAACATGGCATTCCTTCCCTTGTTTAGAATGATTCTCCTAAAGAGATTGTTAGAGGGATCATCTAGATGTCCTAGCAGAACTCCACTAGCAGTGAACTGTAGCTGCTAAAAAAAAAAAAAAAGCCAATGCAGTCCTAGGCTGCATCAACAGAGGAATAGCATCAAGATCACAAGAAGTGTTAATACCATTTTATATTGCATTAACGAAGCCACATGTGGAATATTGTGATCTGTTTTGGTCACTACGACTCAGAAAAGATGCTGAAACCCTAGAAAGTGTGCACAGAACAGCAACAAAAATGATGCAGGGTCTGGAGGCTAAATTGTATGATGAACAGTTGAGGGATGTAGGGATGTCTAGCTTACCAAAGAGAAGTGTAGGAAGTTAGCACCCACCCCTCTTCTAGGAAAATGAAATATTCTAGGAAATATTAAAAAGGCAGAATATATTTCCCTAAAGGAGAAACATGCTCTTGGAAAACAGCCCCCACCTTTGTTAATAGTCCCAGCAGCTATTTTGGTGCCAGCCTATCTGCAAGATTAGACTGGGCCATTTTTATCTACAACACAAAAGACCTTCACCCTCAGGGTGATAGTATTAGCCCTCCACCCATCTAGCAGAGCTCCCCACATGGCCCCTTGGAAGATTACATCACCCAGCAAGGTTCAACCAAGCCTACAGAATTACCCCAGATGGGAGCCTACAACCAATCACAATACTTGCCCTTGCCACAGGAACAGGAAGTAAGGTCATAGCCCAAGAGAGGGTATAAAGCCATCTCTCTCTCTTGCCCAGGCCCCCTCTTTTGCCCAGGACCTCAAACCATGTGGACCTGCCCATCAATCTTGCCAAATAGCCTCCATGTTTCCAGTGTTTTTATTGCCACTTAGAACTGAACCCAGAGGGATATTTCTTCCAAGAGAAGGAGCAGGGTGGACATGATAGCAGTCCTCCAGTACTTGAGGGTCTGTCGCAGAGAAAAGGAAATTGACCTATTCTCCAAAGCATCAAAAGCTAGGACAAGAAGTAATAGATGGAAGCTTGTTAAAGAGAGATCCGATCTAGAAGTAAGGAGAAATTATCTGACAATGAGAACAATTGATAAGTGGAATAGCTTAAGTCCTGGAGTTGGATGGATTAAATCTCCAGCAATGGATGCTCCATTGCTGGAGATTTAAAAAAAAAAAACAGACTGAACAACTATTTGACTGGGATGGCATGTAGGGTCTCCTGCCTTGAGCAAGGGGTTGGACTAGAAGACCTTCAAGGTATCTTTCAGCCCCATGATCTCATAGCCATCTTAAAACAAGTCACTCCAAGGATTCTATTAGAGTGGACTTTATACGGATATCCCATAATGAAATGGCTGTTTTTAGTAGTACTAAAGGTTAGGAGAGCAGCAACTAAGGACACTGTCACATCTTCATCAGAGTTGGTTTTCCCTTCGTTTTGCCTATTATAACTTTAGAATCCCTGAAAAGGTAATCAATAGACGCAGAATAGGCAAATAAATATCCCTGAAACACTGTGCGTAGTCTTCTTTTGTACAGCTTGATTTATGAGTGCATGCCTTACCGAGATAAAATGTATTTCTTTGCTCTCTTGAATGGCCAGAAAGCAAATTCTCCATGCTGACAATAGTGATGAAGACAGTGCCCAGTTTTTATTAAATCACATTTATCTTGATTATCAGAGGCCATATAGGACTTAATTCTCCCTGGGGGAGAAAAATTGCGTATCTTCTTTAAGAAGGGAACGAATTCTGAATTCCGTCCAATCCTTGTAAAGATTATCCAAGAAAGATTAGAAGGAAATTTACTGGTGGTCTCAGTGCAGTGTTCAGAGATCCTGAAAGAAATTCATTAAGCTAAGAAAAAGCTGGCGTTGGAACAGCCTTCCTGTAATGTTCTCTATAATATGCTACAAGGGACACATTTACAGTCATTCCTGGGGTCTTTATAGGACTAGCACATGATGAAGGGCCAGTTCACAATTGTCAGACTTTTAATGAAAAGAACTTGGTTTGTTGCCACAGTCCAAATTATTTTCCAAGCATCTCAAGCACAGCACACTTTTGAGCACTGGCCTTTCCCAAGATCGGCAAAAGGATTCATAGCTGTAATCTCTTGCGTTGCTCAGATATAATGACTGGTCTTGTTCCAAAATCTTCAACTTTCATGCTAATCTCTTTCAGGCTGATGCACAGCCAGAAAACATGGAGAGAGATGGCGCACACTTTTCACTATAATCTTCTCAGAAGGATCAGGTGGTCCACCTCCCTTTGGGTTTATTTTTTCCCACCTTAATTTCCCTTTTTAAGCATTTGGAAAAATAGAATTTGGTAAAAGAATGAAGGGCTTGCTTTCCTGTGGATTTCAAATTGCCAAGCTCATCTTAAATTCAAAGACAGTGATGGTGGCGAGCAGGAGAAATCAAAGTTTTGGAGGCGCAGATTATCGTTTGGATGAGATAGATACATTAGGAATGTGCATAAGAAGATTGGTCAAAGGCTAAGGATTTTGTTTTGATTTAGTCTCAGATTGTTCCAGGACTATAAACTGATGATTTCAAGCTGCCTTCTGTCTGGGTCTGATAAGAGCTGAAAGCAAAATTTGATGCTTAGCAGAATCCATTGGAAATAAAACAAGGCTGGGGGTTGGTGGGAATGGAAGATTATGAGTAAAATCCTTCAAAGAGGCAAGTAAAGTTTTATCCTAATAACAGTTGATTAGAGCAGTGTTCCTCAACCTATTTTAAGATGTATGGACTTCAGCTGCCAGAATTCCAATCTTAAAAAGACCAAGATTGAGAAACACTGTTCTAATCAACTGTTACTAGTATAAAACGTTTGGTAGATTTATCGAGCACCGAGTCATGTTAAATTAGCTTGCCCCAACCTGGAGCTTTCTAGATGAAGTGGATAACTCCAGCCATCCATTGGCCCTATAACTGCCATACTGGCTAGCAGATATGGACACTGAAGTTCACCACATCTGGAAAACCCCAAAGATAGCTTAGATGTGTTGGAGGGAAAGAATCCGTGCATGATTGGTTCTGGGTGGATATCTAACTTGAACAGTGATTAGTGAAGCAGTATTTATAGTAAAAAAGGAGAAGAAAATGAGCAACGTCTGGCATCTAAATGCAATAGTGAAGAGAGCAAAAATACATAGGTGCTTGAGAAAAAAAGCAAAAGGAAGTCACTAAACCAAGAACAGGCAGAGAGTGATCAATGAAGATGGGACCCAAAGTACATCCTTAATTCTTTCTTTACACTCTACTCACAGCCAATGAAGTCATACAAGACTAGCAACTGATTTATTCAAATGCTGAGATAAGCTGGATACAGATAATTTCAAATTTATCCCAGATAGCTTAAAAAGATGACCAGATAGCAATAGCACTTAGACATATATACCGCTTTACAGCCCCCTCTAAATAGTTTACAGAGTCAGCCTGTTGTCCCCAACAGTTTAAGTTTTATTGGATTTATATACCACCCCATCTCCCGAGGGACTCAAGCTGGGTTCTCCCAGATTTTACCAGCCTCAGAAGGATGGAAAGCTGAGTCAACTTTCAGCTGGTCAGGATCGAACTCTTGTCAGTCAGCAGGATTAGCCTGCGATACTGCATTATAACCACTGCGATAGATCTAATTTGAAAAACTTTTGTAGCAAACCCAGCTTGAAAACTATATGGATGGAGAAATTGGTGGTAATCTATCAGACAGAGCCTCACCCGAACATACAGTTCTTTTAAGCACAAACTTTTCAGTCTGTTGGGACTTTTAAGATTAGCATTCCTGACAAGGACATAATGTTCTGTAGAGTTCTGCTTCTCTTCCACTACTAATCATAGGGTGATGCAGTGAGGTTTAATTACAGTTGGACATTAGGTATTTGTAGAGTTGTGGATCCTGAAGAATCAATACAGAATACTTGTGAGGAACGAGATGCCATATCTCTTTAGCAAGGATCGTTTCTTTAAATAGGATTTCTTCTGCAAGGTCAAATTGTGACATATTACTGGAGACACATTCTCCTTCAAAGCCAGCACATGCCTGAGATATGAGTGCTGTGGAGTAACAGTGGACAACACGTTTTTCCCCCAAAAGTTTTGCTTCCTGAAAAACTCTTGGTGATTATGATAGATCCTTTCAAATTGAACACAAATACAGTTTCAGAATGACTGCATCAGATTGGAATCTTGAGAAACATGAAATTAACTTTTAATGACTATAGTGTATTTGGTCACTTAATGTTTCTGACACACTACATTGACTTCAACAAGGCTAAAGTTTTTGCTGCTGATTTTTGTTAGTACTCAAAGTCTGATGCATTGTGCTGCAATGTCCAACAATAGTCAGCCAGCATTGATGGATTCCAGTTGCCTTGATATTGTTTTTTTCAGTGGTAATATCTTGATGAAACCTTTCACCTAGATTTTTAAGAAAGAAGTCCAAAACTAAATGCAGAAAATGAATCTTTAGCGACATGTTGTACTTCATTGTTGTGTATGTGTAAGACGTTTGTCAACCAGCTGAATGTGGTTTGATGCTCCAAAGTTGCCAAGAAAATTCTCAACTACATCCTTGAATGCTTTCCGGGAATTTTCTCTGGCCCCACTAACAGATCTTTGAACTGCTTGTCACTGATAACATATCTGATTTGTGGATCAACAGAAACACCCTACGTAATCTTGGCATTGTTTATTCTTGGAAATATCTGTCTTTAAGTATCATTCTTTATTATTTAACAAAAACCCTCACCTTCCTTCTTGCTTTCACAAAATTTTTCATCAATCTGAGTCTCGTGTGAAGCAGAAACAAAAATACCTTTATTGGATCAACAGATAGTTCATGTGCCAAGTTTTTTTTTTTCTCATGGCACCAGATTATTTCAACGTACCTTTTCCTTTTTAATGTAACGTGACTCTCTTGCATGGCTATCCCATTTGCATCTGTCACAACAGTATGTGGTATATCCAAGGTACACTCCAAGCAGCAGAACTATTGCTTTTAGATTTCCACAGATACTCCAGTTGTAATTGGTGCATTGGATGGGCCTCAACATTTCCATATATTCATGTTTCTTTCATGTGTGTAGCATAGCCAACAGGTACTGAAGGACGTACATTGCCATTATGTAAGAAGGCAACCTTGAGGCTTAACACTGATGAGATGCCATTCTAGTGAGTCTTTGCTCACAGCTCAAAGCTGTGAACAAACTGTCAACGTCAGCAGAGAAAACAAGCCTGTCAGCCTGAGCATAGAAAATCTGTTAAATCATCTTGCTTTTTTTTTTTTACTTAGATTTAGAATAAATCTTTATTGTCGCTTTGAATGTACACTAATCGGCATGTATTAAAATTAAATTTCATTGCATTTAGCTCTCAAAGAGTCTCCACCTCTAATATGCACTACATAAACATGACAAAATAAATACAAAATTATGCACACACCCACATATATTATATGACACAGAGAAGCATCACAGTCTACTTCGGATGTATACATGTACGTGGACAGAAAAACGAATCTTGCGAGTTTACCAGATGGATGGCATAGTGAACAAAGCGGTACATAATCTGAAAGTCCTGCAAGAAATACTTCGAAACGTTCTCCCAGAGAGGAGCAGAGAGAAACAGAGACCGTGAGGTGTGTGTGTGAGATCTCTAACAATACTTCCAGCTCTAAGCGCATAGCACTTGTAAGCAGAATCCTGAATAACGGGAAGTGAGCTTCCTATAATCTTCTCGGTTGTCCTCATCACTATCTGAGGCATTCCTGCCGCCAAACCAAACAGGGAGGCAGTTTGTTAAAACACTCTCAATCCTGCTTCTTCTAAAAAGTGTCCAGAAGGATGGAAGGAGAAAGATGTGCTCTTCTAATCCGACACAGGAAATGCACATTTTGCACTATCTATAAAATAGTACACGATAGGTTAAATTTCAGGTTATTTTCATGATCAAAAGTCTATATAAGATACACCCAAATTTGTTCAGGAAGCAAAATCTCTGTTGTCCAGTGAATCCATTTTCCAGTTCATGGGCGATCAAAATTATTATGCCGTCCCACTTTTGAATTTATAATGGAGGGCTGCAGTGGCTTTTGTTGAGTCAAACTGATCAAATATGTGAGTTAGAGTACTTGGGGGGGAGGGTTCCCCCATTCTCCAACAAATGGGGAGGGGAGCTGGGAATGGCTTGCTGGGTCATGTACTATACAGAAGGTCTGCCATGACTGTTTAACTTATAACAATATTTTAACCACTATTAATTATTCAGTGAAGGAACATTCGCCTGCTGCATCACTGGAGAGCTACATCCTATTTGCTGCTCCAGTTAAACAAAGAAAGGCTGGTGAACAGGAATAAAGTTTGCCCTCTTCTTTGAGTCCTCCTCTGCCATACCAATTTCCCCATCCTATATTATAAAAAAGATACACAAGGTAGGTTTAAAAAATTGTCCAGACAGTCACCACAATAATGAAACTAAAGCTCTTTCTGCTTTTTTTCATTGTTTGACTGGTGACATGGCATCTACTTAGGGATTCTTAGGGACCACATATCAATATTTCCTTGCTGATTAGAGAATTCTGGGAGTTGAAGTTTGCTCATCCTAAAGCTACCAAACACTGATGTAGATGACCTGGTAGAAATTTGATTGCTCTATCACGGCCACCAGTTGATAATATCTGAATAGATCTTGTTAGCTTGAGATGTATCATCTATGAATAGTACTACGTCCAATTTTAACTTGGAAAGTGGATGAAAAAGGAAATGATTAAAATGTGAATATAATAATCTATTATAACTGAATTCCAGCATAAGCTCCTTTTCAATCCAGTCAGATTTATTCCATCCACTTATTTGTTTTCATCTTCTCCGCTTTTTTTGTGTGTGTGACCTGATGTCACCATTATACCACAGAATGGGCCAACTCGCCATGGCCATCTTGCTGCAGGCACTTCACTATGGCCAACTTGCTCCATCCAACCTCATGGGGCCATCTCATTGCAGCCATCTTGCCTTGGCCAACTCGCTGTAGGACAACTTGCCGTGGACATTTCCATGCTGTATAATTTAAAGTGATAATATTATCCAGTATTGTTTCTTTTAGAAAAATAGACATAATGGTAGAAGGAACACTGGTGGATAACATTTATAAAGAGCCGTGGTGGTGCAGTGGTTGGAATGCAGTACTGCAGGCTACTTCTGCTGACTGCCGGTTTCTAGCAGTTTAATTCTCACAAGCTCAAGTTTGATTCAGCCTTCTGTCCTTCCAAGGTCAGTAAAATGAGGACCTAGATTGTTGGGGGCAATATGCTGACTCTGTAAACCGCTTAGAATGGGCTGTAAAGCACTGTGAAGTGGTATATAAGTCTACATGATATTGCTATTGCTATTATTGCATTGAGTTATCCTGCATGGCAAGTTGGCCATGGTGAGATGGCCGCACCTGGTTGGCTGCAGCCAAATAGCTGCGGGGAGTTGGCCATGGTGAGTTGTCCCATTCTGGAGACTTGATGTTCTGTTCACCATCTACCAATCTGGATTAAGATAACCTAAGTAAGTGCAGTACTATTAGTACTTGGGCTTTGAGTAATCCTCTCTTAAGCAATCTTTTCATAACAGGATGAAGAGAAGGAGGCAGAAGTAATTCCCATCAATAGTACACTGCACCACCTTCTCTTGGAGTGTTTGATTTTATCAGTTCCCAAACTGACTCTTTACTAATAAAAACAGAAGACAGATGTTTAATTTCTTTAATGTCCTCCTTCTCTATGATAATTCAGCCAACTGTCCTGAAATATTCTTCCTACTTGCTTTAGTGGCTTATCTTTTTGTAAGGTGTTGTTCTCAGACATTGTTTTCAGGCCACAGCTCTGCCTCCTGATCAAGAGAATACATTTTTAAATCACCCATCCTGTAAATTACATCCACAATATGCTTTGGGCTCATAAACTTGATTTTAAATAAATGAAGCTCACGGCTTGATGCTACTGTACTTGTATATTACTTTTTGAGGAATGAGACTTTCTAAGATTTGTGTCCTCTATGATGTCATTTGCAGAGCAAATGTGTAACCCCTTAGCAGATTTCAAGCTCTGGGAACACCAAAGGATGATATTTTGTTCCTAAAGCACGTGAGAAATTGATGTGTTTGAATAATTCACATTTGAGAAAAGCTGGGATTGTTTTATTGTAGTGCTTGGGCTAAACAAGGAATCAACCTTTTATATCAATCAACAGGGGTTGTTATAAAGTTTTTGAGAGTTTGTATGATGAGTATGGCAATATATAAATTTTGGAAGTCTGACTATGAATTCCTTCCCTTCCTCTTATGCACCAGAGAGCATAGTAGGAGTATAGTTTCTCCCAGGTCATCTCTGTAGCTTCTACATTATCTGATATCAACAATATCTATTTTTAGAGTAGGTCCATGGGTTACAAAAAGTGTATGCTTCTTGTGATTTAAAAATGAAATTAATTCATCAGAAAATATTATTTTATGTCTGTTGGATCCCTCAAAGAATGTTTAAAAAGGAACAAATACTAAATTTTCCTTATGTTGGCCTTGTAAGAACTTTGAAGGTTTTCCTCCCCTAAACTCATATGATTTGGTCTTGTCTTGCTGTAGTCTTGTTTTGATTTCAAATTACTCCATATATCAATACAATTTTGAGAAGGATCTCGCTGTAATCTTAAACTATATTTGTAAGACATGAAATATTTCATCTCATCAAGAATTTTACCTCTATGACTATGAGCTCCTTATTTTTTTTTTGAAAGTCTCTAAAATGAGAAGATAACAACATGTTGAGATGTGCACAGCTTTAATGATAAACTTAAGGATTAAATTATACTGTTGTTTAGTTATTAAATGGTTTTTCTCTGTTAGTGTTTGCCATGTTGCTTTAATATCTATAATATATTTAGGTTTTCTTTCTTTATTATATAATCACTATCTTTTTTTCTCTTTTTGATGATGTAGGATATATTTTAAAAAATATTTCATTATTAAAAATTTAAAAGTTTTTTTCTTAAATCTGATTTTAAATCTAATTCTAGTTTCCTTCAAACTATGCCTCCACTTAACTGGCTTGGTAATTGGACTTCCATCATTCCATAAGCTCTCCTTTCAAAGTTTCTCCATTTCTCCTCTCTGTCTCTTTCTCTGTTTCCCCCTCTCTCTGTCTGTCTCTATATCTGTTTCTC
>JAEANM010026276.1:0-10774 GCA_017656035.1 Myanophis thanlyinensis
TTTTATTGGCTGTAAACCGCCCCGAGTCCTGCGGGAGAGGGGGCGGTATATAAGTTAAATTAATAAATAAATAATAAATAAATAAATTCCTCAATAAATGCAAGACTCAGGACTAGAGAAGTAAAATTTACGGAAATTTTCCTCTGCTACCCTTACTTTCTGTGACAGCAGGTTAGCACAAGAATTTCACTCAGAAAAAAGAAGCCTTTTCTATATCCAAGAGAATTTTCTCTTTGGAACTACCACTTCCTGCTTCTGTCAACTTCAAGGTCTTCCTTCTCTTGGTTTTCTAACTCCAGAATTTTTGAAATTTCCCTCCAGGACAGGAGATAACATCAATCAAGTTACAAGCCAGAAGAAAGCTGAATATTCAGAACAAGATACAGAATTAGAATTCAGTTACCACAATCCATGGCAACAGTTAGGAAAAGCAATGCAGAGGTTTTTGTTTTTTTTTACCCAGTACAAGTTTTACCACTTATATAATTTTATGTGCCTCAGAGTTTTTCTTACTCTCAGATCAATTAATGCTTCTAAGAGTATGCTGTGTCCCATAAAATTTAAATACTGTGTCTGACTGTTAATAATCAAAGTGGGAAGTATTTCTTTCAGGTAGGAAGTATTGCCTAGAATATCATTTTCTTCAAATTCCAGCATACCTGACTCTTGGATATCTAGAATGTTGAAGGGCTACGTAGAGTGGCTAGAAGTTCATTTTCATAAATGATGGTCTAGAATTTTAAGTTTTCTGGATGATGTTTCCATTCTCATATCTTTGGTGACCCAGAACAATCAACCAGCTGACCAGAACAAAAGCAACCGTATACATATTTAGTATCCAGGTTTCTGTCTCATATACAGGGACTAATTTATTAATTATATGGTAGCAAGTCTCACAAAATTTAGAGCCTCATCCTCCAGACCTGGCTGGTAGACCCTACTTTTACGTCTTCGTTTCTAATGCACCATCCAGTCTTCATTTCTAATGCACCCATTTCCTTCAAGAGAGCCCTAAGTCAAGTGCACAAACTAATTATTAATTAGCAACACAACAAAACAAAACAAAAACAACAACCATGGTTGCTTCAAAAAGCTTTTTAGACAGAATTATAGGAGACAAGGAAAAGGGAATAACACTGAATAGGTTCAGATTTTCAAATATCTCAGACTTATTTTCTACACCACTGGCTTGTGGAAGCCCCAAATTCTATCTCTATATGACGTCAGAAATATAATTGCCTTACTAAGATTTTTCTGAATGATAGATGGTAATTACATATCTAGTGGAATAAAAGTATTTGAGGCCAAAATAATAGTACGGCTGTCTTAAAACTTCCAAATATGTGCATATAAGAATGGTGCCACCCTAAGGCACTATAGAGTCTTCTCTGATGTCTTGATTCCAATGGGACTGATCAGGCCAAAGCATCTTTCAAGCAACATACCAGCTATATGGCTCTGCAAAATGATCTATATTAATGAAATAAATTCACAACAATGTGCTCCTGCACACTACCTGTACAATACTACCCTTCAACCACAAGATCTTTTACACTTGTTTGCTCAATGCCCTCCCCTCTGCTCTTTTGGAAGGTTTGATTCTGTACCATAGCTAAAGAGTTGCTCCTACATATGCTGCCTCTGTCTCTACGGTGAAGGGGAAATTGAAAACATGGGTCATGTGTTACTGCTGCCTTTTCAATAGAAATCTACCAGACATGTATAATGTATATTTCCCCATTCACCATATGATACCCAGGCAGATTTGGATTCCGATTACCTTAGTCTTCTGCTAACTGACCAGAAAGCAGAGATTTAGATAGTGTAGCCCAGTTTTGTGTCAGAGCTATGATCAAACATAAATAGCTCCTCCAAGTGAAGTGATGCTGAACTTTGCCCAGGTTGCCATGATTCAATATACCTTATAATCCTGTCTACCTTATACACATACCATTCCATGTCTTATCTTGCTATTTTTTTGCTGTAGTTGGTTGGATCATAACTGTCATAAGTTCTATAAGTCAAAAGTTCTTCTAGGGTTTCAAAAGGTACTAGGCTCAATACAAGTTGGGATAACTTTACATTCCTCTAGGCCCTCTTATAGACCCTATTACTTCTTCTCTATGAATAGTTATCTATCTTAATTAATTAAAACTTTTAGACTATAGATTGCAATTTTATAGGTTTCTATATGGCCTAAATCCATATACTTTGCAATTCTATGCCAATAATTCTTATTTTTTTTACTTTTGTATTATTTCAGTTTGATGTCTTATTTCGATTTTAGAATGATTGTTATGTTGCTTTATGCTGGTCTATGACCAAAATAAGCAATAAGCACGCAGACTAATGAACCAATTGGAAATAGTGACTGCGATGTAATTCCTGTGAAACACATGAGTGCACCAAGGGGAAAAAAAGGACTAGTATTAGCACATTTGATTTAAAAAGAACAAGTTTCTCTAAATAGTAAATAGTAAACTTTAAAAAAAAAGTTAATAAAAATTAAAAGGGAAAATAGAGGTCTAAGTCTTCAAAATGCTTAGAGATCTCAGTATTTTTTTAAAAAATGTCACCATACAAGCTAACTACAATACTGTATATTGAAGCTAAAACTAAGATAAGAGACTCTATTGGGTCAAGCTTAAATCCTGGTGTTTACAGTATAGTGATCCATCCAGGTGATTCTGATGGAAGCAATGTGGAAGTCATTTGACATTGCATTCCCCCCACCCCAAATTCAGTTTCCCATGTATGTATTCCTGATGGTCTTAAGGTTTATCCAGATCCAACCAATACAGCCAAGCTCTTTGCTCAGATTCAGGCAATGTTAGTTAGAAGCTGCTACTTATAGTAGAAGCTGCAACTAACCCAGAATGTTTTATAATACATTTGAAGTAAGAAAAGTTGGGGGAGTTGGAAGTCTATCAGACAATAGATATGCTACAGAAAGAAATGGAATTGAAAGATGTAAGATAGTATTGCAAACAGAGGGAACAAGATGAAATCATAGGCCTTCAGGAGAAATCATGACTAAATAAATCACTGGATCCAGACAATATTCACTCAAGGATACTGGGTGGATACTTGGATTTTAGTACATTTGTTTATTAAAAACAAATGTGAAGTTGCTGATCTTCTAATGCAAATATTCAACTTTTTCCTAGAAAATGTCTTTTGATTCTGAGGACTGGGAAATAAATAACCTAACAACTCCTTTGCTTTTTCCATAATTCTAATGCAGTCTCAAATGCACATAAAGCAACCCACTCCTATTGTGTTTAGTATTGGGGTGGTGATGGTGGAACATGTCATTTTCTATTCAACTTCATGACTGCATTTGAGCAATTCAGGTGTGCCAGGGCAGCAAAGATAGCTAGCTGAGCTAACAGACTAGCCAGGGATTCTAGCCACTGCTTAGAAGTAGAAATTAAGTCCAGGCACTCAGCCTTACAGTTCAGAAGTAACTGCCAGAGCAGCAATGGGAAAATGAAAATGAAGAGGGAGCACAGCACCCCTGCTGCATTTGCTTCCTTGGAGAGATTTAGACCACTGCCCAGCCATGTTTCTTCAGAATGAAGACTAGCTGAAAGAATAAAAAACACCAAATTCAGTCTAGGCAAGGAGTCCTGGGCTCAGGGCATATTCTCTGCAGGGTTCTGGCAATCAGGATGTGTTTGTTATTTTCCTGAAGGACCAAGAGTTGGGTACACTTCAAAGAAAAACTGCAGAAAAGCAAAGGAAACTTAAATGACCTATAAAGCATTATGAGGAGTCATCAAAAACTAATTGCAGTTGGGCTGCCAATAAATTTAAAAGAATAATACCTAGGATGCTGGCAGCAAACTGTATCAACCATCAGTGCCACCCAATGATATTTGTGATATATTTTTTAAATGTTCAGTTGACTGAGTTTCATGTTTAATGAATAAAGTATATATAATGTTAAAATATTGTGTTTTACGAATACAGACTGATAAAATCTTGGTTCATCACACACCAGATACAACTCTAGCTGAAACAAAGAAAGTGTGGATAATTGATGTGGCAATACTAGGGACACTGGAAAAGATAATAAAGTAGCTGAAAATACTATCTGAAAATAGAAATTGAAAGATTATGGTGTAAACTGGCTATGGTAGTCTTAGGTGCTATTGGCACACTGGATGCTACACCAATACTACTGGATGGCACATAGAAAATCTGTACATTGAAAATTTTCTGTCAATTGCAAAAGGTCATATTGGTTGGATCTGCGCATATGCTATGCTGATGATACATTGCCGCATCCTAGAATCTTTCCATTCTTGGAAATAACTCAATGCATAATAAGGCCAATACCAGCTAAATAACTTTGTCATAAACTCACTTTATTGGGAATAAATAATAAACACTTTGAGACATTCATATTATAAAATTAACATATATCACATTGTTTAGTTCAAACCTTCCTTCCCCCCCCCCCAAAAAAAAAAACCATTATAAAAGAGGGTGGCACTAAAAGGATAACATTTATTTTAATAGCAAGAAAGCAAGCCCATGTTACAATTGTGTTTCTTTCTTTCAAATAAACAGAGGGATGTTCAAATAAACAGCTATGGTATTTGTGTATTTGTGTATATTTTAGTTACCTATTTTAATCTAGATGGCTGAATATTAAATATATTAGCATTGTCATCATGGCATTCTATAGACTAGTTAATTTTGCTGAATCACCAACTAGATTTGAAATGAAGTTGTTTCTCAAAGACCACCCAGGAAGTTTATTTTTGAAATTGAAATCAGGATTTGTTGTAGCAAGTAGCTCGTGTTCCTCCACAATAGTGGTTAAGAAGATGCCCTACAAACATACATGCACTGAATGTACTACACACTGTGAGAAATACTGGTGTGATGAAGTACCCACTCCGGTGAGTTCATAGGTCAAGTAATAGAAAAGTTCTAAATGAGCTCTTCTGAGCTCACAATACTTGTTTCAAATTCGAGACAGGTTGTTCCAGCATTACTGGAAGCATCCCAATACTGTTCCAGCCATTCCAGAAGTGTTTCATGCTCAGTTGTTCTAATTTGTGTTCAGAATGGGGGCTTTGGATCTTGAAATGGGGATGTTTCAAGTTTCAGATAAACTTGCAAATTGGTCTAACAGCATAAAGGATATTACATAAAAGTCAGAAAAATTGGCATGAACCTGAACTGGAGTATTTTGAACTTACACCAAGGGCATCCCCTCTCAGAATGTTTTGAATTTAATATGTTTTTCTTGAGGCATAAATGCCAGCACTGTCTATAAAGGATAAAAAAATCAGTGGCAGGTGATACAGAAGATGCCTGAAGTGTGGGAAAGGATAACTAGCCATTTCTATCTTTCCAGGAGATGTTTCTGTAGTAGCAGAATAGTATATCATCCCTTTTCACACTTTTAGTGTATGGCTCTCCAGAAAGCCATTCTCACACATCATGGAGTTCATTGTTAACTAATGAAAGTAAAACCAGTATAGTTTAGTACTTTGAAATCTGAGCTTAAAACTATTACAAAAAGGATGATAAACAGGATACAGGGAGATGCTTTTTCACATCCTCAGGCAAACCAATAGACTTTCTCTTTCTTTTTTGAGTCCTTAGGATGTTGCAAACAATTTGTTTCAAATGCTAACCACTGTATTCCCTTGGATGGACACAAACAGGGGAAGACTCTTTCTTCAGTGCCCTAAACTGAAATTAGGAGATGGGAGTCATTGGGATGAAGGTCTCTTTCAGATCTTTGAAGTTCAGCCCCTGAAACGAGGGCTTTGTAACTCCGCTTTATATGGAGATGCTCTTTGGAAAGCAGTGAAAGAAAGAAATGGACATTTAAATCTTTGCAAATGCTGCGTTTTGCCCTTTTGGAAACTGATCCCAAAAGCAAATATGGTTGAGCCCTCCACATCTGGATCCGTTAAAAAAAAAGTTTCCATTTGAAAACTTGTTTTTAGGCTGGTGCAGCAAATAAAAGCCGAAGACCTAAAAGCAAGGAGACTATAAGGAAGGGCTTACCTTAACTTTGCAGAAAGGGCTTTCACCAAACGGCGCCCAGAACTTGCTGGGACACCCCTCCAAAACTTCGTTTTATCTTTCTTCTGAAGTTTCTCCCACTGCCCCGAGTCCTTCAGCTGAGCTAGGCAGTCTTGCAAAAAAGGGGAAAAAAAGAAAGGGAAAGGGAAAAAAATGCCTGGGGAAGGTTGTCTGAAGCTTTGAAGGGGCGGGACTGGGGGGGGGGGGGAGAGGAGGAGGAGGAGGATGCCCAGAGCGCCCGCTGCCTGGCTAGAGTCTCTGGTTTGTTTTTTTATTACTCCCCCGAGTATTCGTCACAGGATCTTAAACCGAGCTCTTGCTTCAGGATCTGGAGCGGTTCTTTTAAACCAACAAGAAGCCTCTGCCAGGAATGAGGCTTTGCGGTGTTGATTTAATCCTACATTAGGTTCAAACTTTTTGGATCGTACTTGCAAGACAGAGACAGGAAAGATGGAAAAAGAACCTTTTTGCTTCTTTTTTCTTTCTGGAAGAGAAGGGCAAAGGGGGGGTGGGTTCGAAGGTGGTGGGGGCAGGGAGTAGTAATTGGAAGAAGTTACTGGGAAGTAACTGGGAGTAGTAACTTCAAGTAACTGGAACTGCAACAAACTTTTGCAGCCCAAAGAGGCAGCCGGTCAAAAAAGTCGGAGGAAAACTGGTGCGAAAGGTCCGAATCCCATCCTGCAAGCGGAACACAATCCCAACCGAATCGGTGCGTGCGTGTTGTGCCTGTGCCTGTGCCTGGTGCAGATCTGTTCAAAAGTGGACTTTAAAGGGTCGCCAGCTTCCCAACTCCATCTCCGGGTCTCTGGTGTGGATGCCTGCTTTCGATTCTGGCCTCTTCCCAACCACCCCGCCGTCCCCCCTCCTACCAGCCTCCATCTTTCCCTCCTCCCTCGGTTCGCCCCTTTCTCAGGATATGAGGAAATGTTTAGAAAATCCGCGGCCGACGCCAGCCGCTGACTCATGTTTTCATTAAAGAAGGGAGGCCTCCCGCCACATGTGAGGAGCGCTGCCCGCCCGCCCGCTCGCTCCTCCTCCTCCTCCTTTGTCCCCGCCTCCGCTCCCCTCCCTCGCACCTTCTGGGCGCGGAGTGGGAAGCCTGGAGGGGCGTCCGGACCAGACGGGGGGTGGTGGGGGAAGAGGGAGCGCGGTGTGGCTTATCGGCGGAGATAACCTTCAGTTAGCGGCCTGCCTTGTTCTTTGTTTGCCTGGAGGGCTCGCCGTTGAAAAAGTTGTTGCGAAGGACACAATCAGGGGCTGGTTGACACACAGACCCTGGGGGGGGGGGGGATGTGTGCGTGTGAATCATAGTTTGCTTTCTGTGTGGATAGCTTCCCCGCATAGGGGCTGTCCAGGAGCCGCCACCCCTCCCCAAGGGCTTCCCACACACAAAAGGCCACAGGGTGACGGGTGGGTTGTTGGAGTGTAGGCGTGAAGAAAAGAAATAAGATACGGGTTTTGTTCTGTGGGCTTTGGATGAGCTCAGAACAAATTCCTCAAGGAGCCATTCTGCTAGGTAAAAATACACAAAGCTTGACCCCCGACTCCTGAGAATACTCATAAATGGATGGTGAAAGAAATCATCCCCAGAGTCCTCATTCAAGACACAAATGACCAGGGTCAACTTAGCCTACTTCAGAAATGCTATGTGAAGACTCAGATTTCTGGGGGAAAAAGCTTTAATGTTGGGAAAGGGGCAGAAAGAGGACAACCAGTAGCAAGGCGGATGGACTCAGTTACAGCAGCGAGGGAAGGGAGCACATCTGGAAGAGCTGAAGGACCAGTTTAGGAACAAACTGCATGGAAAAAAGAGTGCGAGCAGCCCCAGTTAACAACCTGATGATACATAATCAGCTTAAGTGGGCTACTGTACCTGACTGAACAGACTTATGTGATAGCCAGGGGAGAATAAAATTAATATGTGGATGGGAGACCATCAGAAATCTCACGGACTTAAGACAGGGTATCCTGGATGAGTATAGCTGAGAAAAAGCAAGTATGTTTGTATTTGAAGTTACCAGATGAGCTTTGCTCAGAGAACATGTATTAAAATAAGTTTTCAGGGGTTCGTTAATATAATACCTTTTAACGTAAATGTATATAATTTGAATATGGCAAATACATAGAGAATTATAAATACATGGACATATTCATAATTGTTTCGCTCAAAGTTGGCAAATTAAAAAAAACTGACAATAACTTTCTGGGATCAATTGTTGGAAAATGGCAGTGAAACATTAAAGAGTTGAGGTATGAGTACTTCATAAACTCTTCTCTAGGCTCCCTAAGAATCCTTGGATATTCACCTGTAAATTATACCAATAAATTTAAAAAGCCAGTCTATTACCTTTAGTTTTTATAGGATGCTGTCTCATTGTCGTTATTCAAACACAGTTCTACTGCCAATCCAGATGCCTTCTGCATGAGATAATGAAGAAAGTGCTTTTTTGATCCTTGATTTCAAATGCAAAATATCTTGAGCCAACCCGTTTAGGGCCAAACAAAACAGTCATAAAGATATAAACACAGTTTTATGTTCTCTGAAACATAGCATATATAAATGCTATCATATCTAATACCACTGAATTTGGTATCATTAGAGGACACATTCAGTTCTTGGGAGTGTTAACATCTTTCTTGATTTCAACTCTAAGCAGCAATCATGTCTACACAATGAACACATTTTCAGTATGGCTGAACACTTTGAATAATACACCCCATTGAAATAAGTGGGGCTAATTTCTCAATGTTCATATTCAGGCAATTTACTAAATACATTATTCCATGCTCAAAATTAACTTACTCAGTTTAGAAGTTGCACAATGCAGCCTTGTTTGCCTAGGTTAGCGTAGGTGGAATTTGAGAAAACACAATGCTTAGTAAAGAAGCAACAGGCATAATTTCGTACTGGTTACTAGTTTGATTCTGGGTGTAATTTAAGAAGTGGCTCTTATCTATAAAGTCCTTCAAGGGCAGCTTATCTCCAATTATCTCTGATCTGGCTAGCTTTCAGAAGGCATTAAAGACCTATTATTTACTCCCCTGGGTCTGAGATTGGTATGACATACTGGAAGATTGCATTTCCCCCAACACTTTTTCTATTTACATGTCTTTGTCTTTGTTTTTGTTTTAAATTTATTTTTATTATGTGGTTCTGTTATATTGTTCTTCAATGATGAAGAACAATTCTTCATTGAGTGCTATCTTCAACTGTGTGTTGAATGGGTGTCTATAGAAATTGTTCAGCTAAACAAAATCTATCAACTTGGTGTTTTCCAGAAGATGCTGAATGCTTGTTTGGATGTATCCTTTTAAAGCTTAATTTTGTTGGCCTGAATGACTAAAACAAACTGAGTTTATAAATGTGAGTTTAAAGCCATCACAGTATGTGATTGAACAGACTTACAAGTAGTCCTCACTTAACAACAGTAATTGGAATTACAGTACTGAATTTCTATCGCTAAGCAACATGGTCATAAAGCACAATGTGATGTGACTCTGTTGCTTAGCAACAGCAATCCTGGAAGTCCCCATTGCTGCTGTTAAGCAAGAATCTCAGGTTTTTATTCGAGGACCTCAAGTGACTTTGACTTGTGACTTCCTACTGGTTTCCCACATGCAAAGTCAATGGGGAAACCATCAGGGAGTGGTAAGTCCTGCACCATTTTCAAGAAGGCCTACAGACAGGTGAGTGCTATGGAGTGTGGCCAAATGAGGTGTGATGTTGCTGTATGAGTGTGTCTGAGTGCAATTGCTTTCATGCACTTAACAATTTGTTCATGACACTCTCCACTTCTTTCTTCTGACCCTCCATTTAGCAGTTGAAAGATACATGGAGTTCAAAACAAACAACTTCAGTCTCTGCCAACTGAGTTTGTTAATCTCTAAAAAAAACCTCATCTTTAGACCAGTGTTGACTGATTTCTTTTACCCTGGAAAGGCTTTTGAGCATGTTCCAATTACTTTTACTGTTGTTTTTTTGACATTTTTTTTCCAAAAGCACAAAGCTTAGACTTCTTGTAAAGTCAGCTACTGTACACCATACCCATAGGGCCAAGCTATTCATTAATTCACTTGTTTATTTATTCTTCTCTTGGTGGAATGTGTAGTAACTTAGCAGTAATAAATAAGTTTGTAAAGGAGTGCCAGGGAGGATGGATATTCCCTGACATCTCATAAAGGGTTTCCTCAAGAGAAATAGCAGCAAGAGCTACTTGCAGGTGCAATTTGAAACCTTCCTTGCCAATTTCCCAGAAATGGCAATTGCACTTGGTAGTCACAATGGCAATTGCAAATGACAACTACATGAGCACTGAATGCTACAACTGTCATAAGTGCTAGCTAGTTGCCAAGTGGCCAGATTGGAATTGCCGGTATGTATCCACAGGGTACTTCAACGGCCAGAACCTTTGAATACTGGTTGTGAGTACCACTTATTCACTGCCATTGCAACTACAAACAACCACTGAGTAAGTTGTTAAACAAGGACTACCTGTGCTTTGAGCAGATGGCATTTTTATGTTGCAAATTATGGAGAATTTAAAGCACAAATGGAAATTGTAAACATCCTACATCTTTATCAAAGGTTGGGGAGTTGCTTTTATCAGTGCATAAGGCATACCTGTGATGAGCTAAGATTATTTAGCCACATGCTGAAAGGAAGAGAAGGTTGTATGTAGCATTACAATGATGCAAAGATTGTTTATTTATTTATTTATTTATT